>CM029667.1:11626257-11637792 GCA_017311315.1 Dendrocalamus latiflorus
AGCTGCACGCGCGCAAAATCAAGGCTCAAAATGAAACTGGATCCAAAATAGACCGAATGGACATCTGCCATGCCCTTGCTCACATCAACATGGTTTTCGGATCGGTCTGAGTCGGTGCGAAACTTTCCTCCACAACAGGTTCCGACGACATCGTAAACTCCACGCAAATGAAATCAAGTCACGAAATGAAACTGAGTACAACACCCCGATTGGACTTCGTATGCATCCTCTGGCACATTAGACATGTATTCCGAATCCGTTCGAGTCCGTACGAAAATTTCCTCGACGTCAGGTGCCGACGATATTACAAACACCCGCGGACAAAATTGAGTCACCAAATGACAAACGGGAGCAAACAACTCAAATGGACTTCATATACGGCGTAGCTCATTTTTGGTACACATTCAAATCCGTCCGAAGTCGGTGTGAGACTTTCCTCATCCGTGGGTTCCGACCACGTCATAACCTTCGTAATGATGAAATCAAGGCACAAAACGAAAGCTAAGTGCGAAACACCTCGAATGGACTACATATGCACCCTAGCTCATTTCGGCACCGATTTAGAATCCATTCGAGTTGGTGTGAAAATTTCCTCCACAACGGGTTCCAACAGGTACAATAAATTCCATGCATACAAAATCAAGGCTCGAAATGAATGTGGGTGCCAAACGCTCTGAATCGACGTCACGTTAACCCTTGCTCACATCGGCACGATTTTCAGATCCATCTGAGTCGGCGCGAAACTTTCTGCCACAGCTGTTCCAACAGGTACGATAAGCTCGATTCGTACAAAATCAAGGCACGAAATAAAACTTTGTGCCCAACACATCGAGTGGACATCATATGCACCCTCGCTGTGTTCAGCATGGATTTCGAATCCGTCTGAGTCAACGTGAGAATTTCATCCACAGCTTGTTCCTACGGAACCGTAACATCTAGGAGCTCGAAATCGAGATAGAAAATTAAACTGAGTGCCAAACACCTCGGATGGACTAGCACATGCACCATAGCTCATTTCAGCGTAGATTTCGGATCTCCCCGAGTCGGTGTGAAACATTCCTCCGCAACGGGTTCCGACGGCATCGTAAACTCCATGCGCATGAAATCGAGTCACGAAATGAAACAGAGTGCAACACCTCGATTGGACTTCATATGCGCCCGGGCTCATTGTGACATGTACCTCGAATCCGTCTGAGTGTGTATGAAACTTTCGTTAACATCAGGTATCGACGACATTACAAACACCATGAAGACAAAAGCGAGTCACCAATTGAAATTGGGAGCTAAACAACCCAAATGTACTTCGTATGCGGATTAGCTCATTTTGGTACACGTTTCGAATCTATCCGAGCCGGTGTGGGACTTTCCCCCTTCTACAGGTTTCGACGGCACCATAGCCTCCGTGAGAATGAAATCGTGGCACTAAATGCAACTAAGTGCAAAACACCTCGAGTGGACAACATCTGCACCCTAGCTCATTGTGGCAAGGATTTGGATTCGATAGGAGTCAGTGTGAAACTTTGCACCACATCGGGTTCCAACCGATACTATAAGCTGCACGCGCGCAAAATCAAGGCTCAAAATGAAACTGGATCCAAAATAGACCGAATGGACATCTGCCATGCCCTTGCTCACATCAACATGGTTTTCGGATCGGTCTGAGTCGGTGCGAAACTTTCCTCCACAACAGGTTCCGACGACATCGTAAACTCCACGCAAATGAAATCAAGTCACGAAATGAAACTGAGTACAACACCCCGATTGGACTTCGTATGCATCCTCTGGCACATTACGACATGTATTCCGAATCCGTTCGAGTCCGTACGAAAATTTCCTCGACGTCAGGTGCCGACGATATTACAAACACCACGCGGACAAAATTGAGTCACCAAATGACAACGGGAGCAAAACAACTCAAATGGACTTCATATACGGCGTAGCTCTTTTTGGTACACATTTCAAATCCGTCCAAGTCGGTGTGAGACTTTCCTCATCCGTGGGTTCCGACAACGTCATAACCTTCGTAATGATGAAATCAAGGCACAAAACGAAGCTAAGTGCGAACACCTCGAATGGACTACATATGCACCCTAGCTCATTTCGGCACCGATTTAGAATCCATTCGAGTTGGTGTGAAAATTTCCTCCACAACGGGTTCCAACAGGTACAATAAATTCCATGCATACAAAATCAAGGCTCGAAATGAATGTGGGTGCCAAACGCTCTGAATCGACGTCACGTTAACCCTTGCTCACATCGGCACGATTTTCAGATCCATCTGAGTCGGCGCGAAACTTTCTGCCACAGCTGTTCCAACAGGTACGATAAGCTCGATTCGTACAAAATCAAGGCACGAAATAAAACTTTGTGCCCAACACATCGAGTGGACATCATATGCACCCTCGCTGTGCTCAGCATGGATTTCGAATCCGTCTGAGTCAACGTGAGAATTTCATCCACAGCTTGTTCCTACGGAACCGTAACATCTAGGAGCTCGAAATCGAGATAGAAAATTAAACTGAGTGCCAAACACCTCGGATGGACTGCACATGCACCATAGCTCATTTCAGCGTAGATTTCGGATCTCCCCGAGTCGGTGTGAAACATTCCTCCGCAACGGGTTCCGACGGCATCGTAAACTCCATGCGCATGAAATCGAGTCACGAAATGAAACAGAGTGCAACACCTCGATTGGACTTCATATGCGCCCGGGCTCATTGTGACATGTACCTCGAATCCGTCTGAGTGTGTATGAAACTTTCGTTAACATCAGGTATCGACGACATTACAAACACCATGAAGACAAAAGCGAGTCACCAATTGAAATTGGGAGCTAAACAACCCAAATGTACTTCGTATGCGGATTAGCTCATTTTGGTACACGTTTCGAATCTATCCGAGCCGGTGTGGGACTTTCCCCCTTCTACAGGTTTCGACGGCACCATAGCCTCCGTGAGAATGAAATCGTGGCACTAAATGCAACTAAGTGCAAAACACCTCGAGTGGACAACATCTGCACCCTAGCTCATTGTGGCAAGGATTTGGATTCGATAGGAGTCAGTGTGAAACTTTGCACCACATCGGGTTCCAACCGATACTATAAGCTGCACGCGCGCAAAATCAAGGCTCAAAATGAAACTGGATCCAAAATAGACCGAATGGACATCTGCCATGCCCTTGCTCACATCAACATGGTTTTCGGATCGGTCTGAGTCGGTGCGAAACTTTCCTCCACAACAGGTTCCGACGACATCGTAAACTCCACGCAAATGAAATCAAGTCACGAAATGAAACTGAGTACAACACCCCGATTGGACTTCGTATGCATCCTCTGGCACATTACGACATGTATTCCGAATCCGTTCGAGTCCGTACGAAAATTTCCTCGACGTCAGGTGCCGACGATATTACAAACACCACGCGGACAAAATTGAGTCACCAAATGACAACGGGAGCAAAACAACTCAAATGGACTTCATATACGGCGTAGCTCTTTTTGGTACACATTTCAAATCCGTCCAAGTCGGTGTGAGACTTTCCTCATCCGTGGGTTCCGACAACGTCATAACCTTCGTAATGATGAAATCAAGGCACAAAACGAAGCTAAGTGCGAACACCTCGAATGGACTACATATGCACCCTAGCTCATTTCGGCACCGATTTAGAATCCATTCGAGTTGGTGTGAAAATTTCCTCCACAACGGGTTCCAACAGGTACAATAAATTCCATGCATACAAAATCAAGGCTCGAAATGAATGTGGGTGCCAAACGCTCTGAATCGACGTCACGTTAACCCTTGCTCACATCGGCACGATTTTCAGATCCATCTGAGTCGGCGCGAAACTTTCTGCCACAGCTGTTCCAACAGGTACGATAAGCTCGATTCGTACAAAATCAAGGCACGAAATAAAACTTTGTGCCCAACACATCGAGTGGACATCATATGCACCCTCGCTGTGCTCAGCATGGATTTCGAATCCGTCTGAGTCAACGTGAGAATTTCATCCACAGCTTGTTCCTACGGAACCGTAACATCTAGGAGCTCGAAATCGAGATAGAAAATTAAACTGAGTGCCAAACACCTCGGATGGACTGCACATGCACCATAGCTCATTTCAGCGTAGATTTCGGATCTCCCCGAGTCGGTGTGAAACATTCCTCCGCAACGGGTTCCGACGGCATCGTAAACTCCATGCGCATGAAATCGAGTCACGAAATGAAACAGAGTGCAACACCTCTGATGCGGACACAAACATGATTAGAACTTTTCAATCAAATACATTATTTCACTGGAAAGAAGTATTGAGCCGCATTAAATATTGTCAGGTGAATTTGTTTCTTAATGACTTTCTTTCTATTCGTGGGAACGATATACTACCTTATGCCAAATTCTTGTTTATTATTAGGTTTGAATATTATGATGATTCCGGGGCCAAAGCAATGGAGAAGCATAAGGAGGGTGATCATATTTGCTACCAAGAACGAAGAGCTCAAAGCCTATGGGAATGGAAAGGAGGAAACCAAGCAGTCCATGTAACTCATCAAGGTGGAAAGAAGCCCATGCAGTGGGAGAGCAAAAGGGAGGAGCCCAAGGACTTAAACTACAAGTTTTGGATAAGATTTTCAAGTCAAATTCAGACTTCCCACGTGCTCAATCCAATTCAAACTCGGATTCAACTCAGGATTCAACTCGGACTCGGTTCGGGACAGCCTGACAGGCAGTTACTAAAAAGGCCATAACTTTCACAAACGGAGTCCGATTCAGGTGTTCTTGTACTCGTTGGAAAGATAATTTCAAGGGCTACGCAATGGATCTGGTCCCACCTCCAAATTCGTCACGGATAAAAAGTTATGACCGAAACAATGTGACGGGTGAAAAATATAGTTTCCTTTTTGTAAGAGTTTGTATCTAAAACCATATAGGGTTGAGTTGTATTTGGTTTGGGGACCATATGGACGTCCCAAGGGGCTATATAACCCTTGTATTGGCAGCCTTTAGGGCACAGACCACGTTTGATAATAAAATACTCTTGTTCTTTCTGTTGGCCGAACCAACATGAGGGAATTGGGAGTTCGCTGAGTTCATCAAAATCAAGATCGTTCAACCTTTCCGCTGGGAATTGGGAGCGCGATGGAACTTCATCGGTGGTCGTGAAGTTCAACACGTGTGGTTGGGCGAATTATAGAGTGCTAACTCTTGCATTGGCAACGGGAGATCACTACGATTCATCAAGTCCACGTGAGTATCTTGATCCTACGTCGAGAAGATCGGGCGACCCCGTATCATCTTGGTATCAGAGCGCGGTTTACTCGGTAGGATTATTTACCCTTAGTTTTAGATTGATTTACTTTTGTCCTATAGTCCATTAAAACCAAAAATTGCCACAAAAAAAAATATATCCAAACCCTAGTTTTTGCATCTGTTAATTTTGTGAGTTTTGCTAAGTTTTGATCCATTAGAACTTTGGTTAGGTGCTGATCATTCGTGTTTATTTGCGTAGCTTAATCTTTGTATCCAATCCAAAATTCAAAAAAAAAATTGATCTGCTACAGTACACGATCGCTACAGTACCGTGTTGCTACAGTACGCGATCTGCTACAGTACCGCAAAAAAAATCCTGTTCATCTTTGAGACTAGCTGTTGAATATTGCATCTAGGGCTGCTCTTGAGTATTTTACACTTTGCTAAATATTTGAGACCTGCAAAAAAAAATCAAAGGAACAATTAAAGCTAGTTCGGCCTTTAAAAAAAAAAAAGACAGCTGAAAAAAAAGAGAAGAAGAGAAAAAGAAAGAAAAAAAAACATTGGCCGAATTTGGGTGAGTTCTTAGTCCATAAATTCAGATTGTGTAATTTAATCTCTTGAGCAATCTCATGCCCTTACATTCATATCATTGCAATTGGCTAGCATCTCTCCTAGTACTTGGTGCAAAACGAGCTATCTAATCTTTAATTTCAGATTGCCTCTAGTTAGCTCATTCCCTTGTTTGCATCGAGTCACATTGATCTTTGCGTGTGCGTTCATATACTTCACTTAAATCTTTTGGATCAGCACTTAGGCAAAGTATTCTAGATTGGATTATTACTTAACTTTACAACATCAAGAATTTCAGATTGCTAGGATATACACTTTCATACCAAGCTCCACCATATAACCGTTGTTGTGCAAGTAGTGAACACTCTTGAATTCGCTTAATCATCACGTTGCTGTTGTCACTTCTACCAGGTGTAAGTTTTTATTGGCCTTAATTCACTTCGGAAGGGTAAGAACTTTACTTGGGAGAGAAAATAGTGAGATTGAGTGATTTCCACATATATATATGTTGCATAACTAACCATGACAGGATATTCAACAATTCGATCCTCTTGGTGTGAACAAAATAGGAATGAATCTTCAGTATTTCGTTCCTCATGGTGTGATTCCAAACCCAACAATTTGTCTCTTCCGTTCTATGGAAGTGAAGATCCAGAGGAGTATATTGAGTGGGAATGGCAATTGGAGAAAGAGTTTAGATTTCAGAAGCTTCCCAAAGACCAAGAAGTGATGCGAGCCACTATGCAGTTTAAAGACTATGCTTATAGTTGGTGGCAACAATTATCTGGAAAACGATTCATTAGATCTTGGTCAAATTTGAAGGTGATCATGAGAAATGAATTTGTGCCAACCTATTATGAGCGGGAATTGCTTCACCATGTGGAGAGCATCACACAAGGGAGTAACGCTGTTCAAGATTACTATTATGAGTTGAAGCATGCATTCCGTCGTGCCGGTGTCACCAGCGAATTAAGAGAGAAGGCATATTTCAAACAAGGCTTGAATTATAAGATCGCTGCTGCACTTCAACATAAATATTTTAGTAGCATGCATGATCTTGTGAATTGTGCTATTAAGGAGGAGAAGAGACTTATGGAGAGACGTACATCACGGTTCAATCCATGTCCATACTTCAGCTCTTATGGTTCCACTAGTGTGACACATGAGAAGATGACCGAGCATGGGACTTTCCCTTCGGTTAAGAAGACATGTACTGCTGCCCCATTGCTACAAACAACACTTGAGATGCATCAAAACCCATGTGAGAATGAGAGCCACATAGCCAAATTGAGTGAGAGTGTTGAAAAGAGTGAGCTGTGTGATTCCACCATATGTGAGTTTGAGAACATCCAAATTGAGAGTGAGAGAGATACACCAAAAGAAAAGAGAGAAGTAGAAGATAGACAAAGTGAGGTTGATTTTGAAACTAACACATTAATATCTACTTCTAGTGTTGTTTCTCACATTATGCAGGTTGAAATTGAAGATGAGGAATTAAACATTCAACAACCAGCATCATTGGAAGTTAAAGATGAGGAGATAACCACGGTTCAAGATGAAGTACTTGCTGTCCCGTTGTTACATCATGATGATTTAATACCTACAACACCTACATCAACTGAGGAGAACAACAAAGGTAACAATATTGGTACTGAAATTAATTGTGAAACAGTGAGTACTTGTGAAAACTCATATGTGCGAATGAAAATTCCATGTTCTAAAATTTCTTTGCTTAATTTACATAATGTGGAATTGATTACTCATAAGGAAGTTCTTACTCGAATATCTCCTAGTGATTCTTTATATTATATCATGTTCGATGATCCTAAAGAGCTATCTAGTGTCATTCAGAATGTTGCTGAAATTTCATGTTTAAAATCACTAGTTAGTTCCTATGCCTACACATATAAGTTCAATTTGATCGGAGATTATGGTGTAGATGACAACTTTTATGTTTATCGAATATGCATTACATGTGAAAAGCTTGCTGATTTGAAATTGCATATTTTGGATAAACAAACTTTTGTGCCATATCATGATCACAAGGAGATGAGGTTTAACAATAGTGCGTGCTGTTTACAAAGAGTTCTTGTGCCAACTTGTTCCTCTTTTAATGAACAATCATGTACAAATAATCAGAGTAGCGCAGTTGAAGCATGGAAGGCACTTAAAATTTTCTCTTCCATATTTGAACCGTTTGATCTGGTTTTGCCCATTAATGACTTGTCCACGTACTTCTCAAAGTCGAGGACGACTTTTTCTTGTGGGAGGGAGAATGGTGTGAATGAAAACATTGCAATGTATGCATTTGATAGCTGTTGTAGTATCAATTGGTTTGTGCAAAACAGTAAGAATGACAACGACACAATAATTGATTCATACATATACCACGCATATGTGTTGTTCTTTTTGCTTACTACACCTCTAGGTAATAATAATGTGAAAGACGGAAGGGGTGTAACTGACCAATACATATACCATGCATACACATTGTATTCTTTGTTTAGTACAATTTCAGGCTATCAAAAGCCGAGGACGGCTTTTGTTGAAGAAGGGGAGGATGATGCGGACACAAACATGATTAGAACTTTTCAATCAAATACATTATTTCACTGGAAAGAAGTATTGAGCCGCATTAAATATTGTCAGGTGAATTTGTTTCTTAATGACTTTCTTTCTATTCGTGGGAACGATATACTACCTTATGCCAAATTCTTGTTTATTATTAGGTTTGAATATTATGATGATTCCGGGGCCAAAGCAATGGAGAAGCATAAGGAGGGTGATCATATTTGCTACCAAGAACGAAGAGCTCAAAGCCTATGGGAATGGAAAGGAGGAAACCAAGCAGTCCATGTAACTCATCAAGGTGGAAAGAAGCCCATGCAGTGGGAGAGCAAAAGGGAGGAGCCCAAGGACTTAAACTACAAGTTTTGGATAAGATTTTCAAGTCAAATTCAGACTTCCCACGTGCTCAATCCAATTCAAACTCGGATTCAACTCAGGATTCAACTCGGACTCGGTTCGGGACAGCCTGACAGGCAGTTACTAAAAATGCCATAACTTTCACAAACGGAGTCCGATTCAGGTGTTCTTGTACTCGTTGGAAAGATAATTTCAAGGGCTACGCAATGGATCTGGTCCCACCTCCAAATTCGTCACGGATAAAAAGTTATGACCGAAACAATGTGACGGGTGAAAAATATAGTTTCCTTTTTGTAAGAGTTTGTATCTAAAACCATATAGGGTTGAGTTGTATTTGGTTTGGGGACCATATGGACGTCCCAAGGGGCTATATAACCCTTGTATTGGCAGCCTTTAGGGCACAGACCACGTTTGATAATAAAATACTCTTGTTCTTTCTGTTGGCCGAACCAACATGAGGGAATTGGGAGTTCGCTGAGTTCATCAAAATCAAGATCGTTCAACCTTTCCGCTGGGAATTGGGAGCGCGATGGAACTTCATCGGTGGTCGTGAAGTTCAACACGTGTGGTTGGGCGAATTATAGAGTGCTAACTCTTGCATTGGCAACGGGAGATCACTACGATTCATCAAGTCCACGTGAGTATCTTGATCCTACGTCGAGAAGATCGGGCGACCCCGTATCAACCTCGATTGGACTTCATATGCGCCCGGGCTCATTGTGACATGTACCTCGAATCCGTCTGAGTGTGTATGAAACTTTCGTTAACATCAGGTATCGACGACATTACAAACACCATGAAGACAAAAGCGAGTCACCAATTGAAATTGGGAGCTAAACAACCCAAATGTACTTCGTATGCGGATTAGTTCATTTTGGTACACGTTTCGAATCTATCCGAGCCGGTGTGGGACTTTCCCCCTTCTACAGGTTTCGACGGCACCATAGCCTCCGTGAGAATGAAATCGTGGCACTAAATGCAACTAAGTGCAAAACACCTCGAGTGGACAACATCTGCACCCTAGCTCATTGTGGCAAGGATTTGGATTCGATAGGAGTCAGTGTGAAACTTTGCACCACATTGGGTTCCAACCGATACTATAAGCTGCACGCGCGCAAAATCAAGGCTCAAAATGAAACTGGATCCAAAATAGACCGAATGGACATCTGCCATGCCCTTGCTCACATCAACATGGTTTTCGGATCGGTCTGAGTCGGTGCGAAACTTTCCTCCACAACAGGTTCCGACGACATCGTAAACTCCACGCAAATGAAATCAAGTCACGAAATGAAACTGAGTACAACACCCCGATTGGACTTCGTATGCATCCTCTGGCACATTACGACATGTATTCCGAATCCGTTCGAGTCCGTACGAAAATTTCCTCGACGTCAGGTGCCGACGATATTACAAACACCACGCGGACAAAATTGAGTCACCAAATGACAACGGGAGCAAAACAACTCAAATGGACTTCATATACGGCGTAGCTATTTTTGGTACACATTTCAAATCCGTCCAAGTCGGTGTGAGACTTTCCTCATCCGTGGGTTCCGACAACGTCATAACCCTCGTAATGATGAAATCAAGGCACAAAACGAAGCTAAGTGCGAACACCTCGAATGGACTACATATGCACCCTAGCTCATTTCGGCACCGATTTAGAATCCATTCGAGTTGGTGTGAAAATTTCCTCCACAACGGGTTCCAACAGGTACAATAAATTCCATGCATACAAAATCAAGGCTCGAAATGAATGTGGGTGCCAAACGCTCTGAATCGACGTCACGTTAACCCTTGCTCACATCGGCACAATTTTCAGATCCATCTGAGTCGGCGCGAAACTTTCCGCCACAGCTGTTCCAACAGGTACGATAAGCTCGATTCGTACAAAATCAAGGCACGAAATAAAACTTTGTGCCCAACACATCGAGTGGACATCATATGCACCCTCGCTGTGTTCAGCATGGATTTCGAATCCGTCTGAGTCAACGTGAGAATTTCATCCACAGCTTGTTCCTACGGAACCGTAACATCTAGGAGCTCGAAATCGAGATAGAAAATTAAACTGAGTGCCAAACACCCCGGATGGACTGCACATGCACCATAGCTCATTTCAGCGTAGATTTCGGATCTCCCCGAGTCGGTGTGAAACATTCCTCCGCAACGGGTTCCGACGGCATCGTAAACTCCATGCGCATGAAATCGAGTCACGAAATGAAACAGAGTGCAACACCTCGATTGGACTTCATATGCGCCCGGGCTCATTGTGACACGTACTCCGAATCCGTCTGAGTGTGTATGAAACTTTCGTTAACATCAGGTATCGACGACATTACAAACACCATGAAGACAAAAGCGAGTCACCAATTGAAGTTGGGAGCTAAACAACCCAAATGTACTTCGTATGCGGATTAGCTCATTTTGGTACACGTTTCGAATCTATCCGAGCCGGTGTGGGACTTTCCCCCTTCTACAGGTTTCGACGGCACCATAGCCTCCGTGAGAATGAAATCGTGGCACTAAATGCAACTAAGTGCAGAACACCTCGAGTGGACAACATCTGCACCCTAGCTCATTGTGGCAAGGATTTGGATTCGATAGGAGTTAGTGTGAAACTTTGCACCACATCGGGTTCCAACCGATACTATAAGCTGCACGCGCGCAAAATCAAGGCTCAAAATGAAACTGGATCCAAAATAGACCGAATGGACATCTGCCATGCCCTTGCTCACATCAACATGGTTTTCGGATCGGTCTGAGTCGGTGCGAAACTTTCCTCCACAACAGGTTC
>CM029667.1:16279286-16573638 GCA_017311315.1 Dendrocalamus latiflorus
TTGTCCCGCATGATTCCTTAGTCGTGCGGTTGAGCAAACCATCACAATAACCGTTCAAAGTACCTCGCCTCTTCCATCATTCACCCTATGGGTCGCACCCACTTGCGATGGGTCCCATACGTTGTGCGGGATGTTCCTTCTCTGAAACGACTAGCAGCTGGCTACCCACACTACTAACCGTCACGGAGAACTTCATCCTCTACGAGTGTCCCATTCAAGCCGTCATACAGACAGCCGCTTGCACTACCTCACCTCCTCCACCTGTGAGGATGACTTCTAGGGTCCGGTAAATCTACTTAGCCAAGTTGTACTTTACAGACTTGTGGTTGTACTTGTTTTACACAGGAGGTCATGACAAAATTCAGTCCTTAGGGTTATCTGGGCGGTTCTACCACAAACCACACTCTCGTGCACCACTGCACCATACCCCCAAACCATCCGCCCAGACAGATAAGCAATGCTGAGGTTTTTTGAAGTGTAAAATAATCATACTACAATATACCAATTGTGACATCCCAAATAGGGAACTAGTGTAATTACTAAAATTTTAAAATCTTTTAAATTGTTTCTCCTGCGTTTCTAAAAAAGTTTTTGGCGAAGTTCAAATTTCTCGATTTGATTTATTGCTAAAAGCCCGATTAATGAAAATCCAAATCTTGGAATCAAGAAACAAAATTTAAAGTTTACAATTAAGGAGAATCCAAAACTCCTTGGGAGTATTAAATTCAAACTTTAAAATTTAAATCTGGTCATTCCAGGCCAATAATAGAAATCAAAAATCAATATAAAACCCTTCCATCTAATTTTTTTTATCCGAAAATTCAAATTTGGAAAATTAAGAAGTATTTCTCAGAGTTCGAACAATTTTAAAAATCAAAATGTTGATATCCAAAATTGGAACCATGTTTTTAACTTCAAATCTACTCACAAATCTAGACCTGAAATTTAAAAATTCGGAAATTTACCTTCTCAAAGTTTGGGCCTGGCCCGTTTCTCCTCCTGGCCCAGCCGCTCATCTATTCTTCTCCACCGGCCTGTTTTCTTTTTTTCTTCCGCCCGGCCCGCTCTTCTTTTCTCTAGCCTCCGGCCCACCCGACCGCGCGCATCCCCTTCCTCCCTGCTTCTTCTTCCCCCTTCCTCCTCTCTCGCTTCCCGTCGCGCCGAGCCGGCCCGCCTCCACGCGCGCCGTTGTTCCTCGCGCCAGCCCGGCCCCGTGCGAAGACCGCGCCCACCAACTATACTCGCGCCGCCCCGGGTTTGCCAGCTCCCGCCCCTGGTTTTCCGCCATTTCCGCGCCGCCCCATGCCGCCGTACTCGCAGCCATGCCGGCGTACTCCGTGCCATGCCGCTGCCCATGCTGGCGGTACTCCCCCGAACGTGCGCACCAGTGAAATGACTGCTCCCCTCCCCACCTATAAGAAGCCGGCCGAACCCCTAGTTTTTCTTCACCATCGCGCTTCTCCCCCATTTCCGGCCGGCCGCCGCCGCTTTCACCACCGCCTCCTCCTCGGTCAGCCCCGGGCAAATTCCTTGCGCTGGGGGCTTCTTCTCGGTGCGCTGGCCGGTGCTCTCCCCCGCCAGAGCGACCCCTCCACGGTGGCCACCCACCGCCACCCCTAGTCTCCGTCGCCGGCTCGCCTCCGCCGCCCTCCGGCCAACTCAGCCGCTCAGGTGAGCTCCCGGCACCTTGCTCGTGCTCATGCGCTCACCATCTTCTCCCCTCTCCTTCCCGGCTGCCGGCGCCACATTTCCACCTCACCCGCCGGCCGCCTAGCTCCACCGCCTGCTGGCCTTGTCGCCTCTCCGGCCGAAGCCGCTACCCCCCGGAGCCTCGTCGCTTGGGGGCTCCATTTCGCCGACCACCGCTGCCTGCCCAGCCGCTCCCCGCCGGCGACGCCGCCTGGCTCCGGCGCCACCCCAGTTCCCCTGTTTCCCTCCCCTACTGCCCTGTGCTCTATTTCAGCCGACCGAACAGCCTTCATCTCTGTAATGACTTGTGGGCCCAGCCAGTTAACTGCCTAACTTTTCACCCCTTGGTCTAAATGATGAATCCTTATGCAAATGATCCAGCATACATTGAAATAAATTGTGGGTAGTAATAAGAATAAGGGATTATTTATAAATTCATAATAACAAGATTTATGCAATTAAATTAAAAACTAGGCATTAGTCAATTATAGGACAATCAAGGTTAATAAGTAAATTCTCATGCACAAGGATAATTAAAATGAGCCTTTGCCATGAACTCTTTCCTAGCATCTAGAAATTAACATGAAGTTAACAAGATAAAAATAATATCTTGGCCAAAAGATTTTAAATCATGAAGCTTAAGAATTTCCCCATTTCATCTTGCCTAGTCTAGGACAAATAAAACAATGGAAACAAAGGTAATTACCATAGTAATATGAATGAATGTATCATCAGATATAACATTTCAATAGCAAGGATTTGAAACTACCCCGCTCGTTAGAGTGATCTCTCAGAAATCATCAGGGTGTCACATAAAATATAAAGTTTGCTTTACTTATCGTTGAGGTCATGACAACTATCCTTTCAAGAAAATGCTTAAGAATATTTGTAGTAAAGACTTTAACATTATCTTCAAATACTGAGATTTAAGATGGCAAATAAAATATGATTAAGAAAGTCTTGAATAAGAAAGAGCAATCCTTAATCTTTGTCTCGCATCCAAATTCCCCATCATTATATCGGGATTTAAATTTAATGATAGCTTTATTAAGAAGATCCCTATTGATTCATAGCACTCCTCTCCAGCAAATCACAATCAACGACCATTTCTAATAACCTTGTTAATTAAGCAGAATAATCAACCTTAAAAGTTGGACTAAAATCACCAATTCCATACTTCAATAAAACTATTAAAAAGATGGGTTCATTATGTTGGTAGTCGCAATCTTAAATGAGTATTGCCACATGAAATATCGAAGTTACACTGAATATTTAAAATTATACCCATCTCGTGTAAATATACCTACCTTCCAAAATCACAAGGTTTTATTCCTCTTTACTGTCTTCGCTAACCCCTTTTATCTGTTCGTAAGTCCTGCCTGACTCACTTGGCTTCCTTGATGAATATAAATTAATAAAGAGAAAGTCATCAGATAAAACATCGAACCTCACCTTTCCCCAATTGGCTATGGTTGGCCACTTACTGTTCCAAAGCAAGTAATTCCTGTAAAATACTCCTTCACCTCGGATCCCTTCTTATCCTAATTTTCCCTCACGGTAAAACTACTCAGCCACCTCATTCCTCCGCCCAGTTCATCTACAGCTGTGCTTACGGCACACTAACCCGAATCATCCTTCTATTCTCAAATCGTAATAAATGCATAATTTAAATTAACTTGGGCATTTAAAGTGTTTGGATTTATTTGGTCCTTCTTTTCTGTGCCGCGTATTAGAATCTGAAGACTCAACAGGACGACGGATTCGAACAAGACCAAGACTCGGGTAAAAGCGAGGACTAGTAAAATTAAGATCAATGACTGAGAAGGCTTTGAATTAGAGCAATCAAGGCCGTGGTAAAACAAGCAAGGCAAGTCATCACTTTGATCATATTAACCCTACATTTTATGCAAAATTATGTTCTTTTAAACTATCAACTTGCATGCCTAATTGATTATGCAAATATATGTTAAAACTTAAGGTAGCTACATGCCCACTTGATGTTGTATTAAATTTATTATGCCATCCTTTGATACTTGAACCACCTGATCCTTGTCACCATAGATATTAATGATAACTTTACTAGCTATAAGTCATATTAAATGCCATGCTAGTCTTGTCAAGTCCAGGGCACTAGTTGCCCTAATCATCAATCTTTAAAACATAAGAAATTGTTTTGGGACAGTCATGGGATGTACGTGGCTGAGTATTTTGCTACAACTATTTTATGCTTCTCAAAATCCTAAAAATCTGCTTTACCTATCTGGGCGGTTGGTGAGAGTGGATGGTGCTGATGTCGCACGAGAACCCGTGGTTTATGGTAAGAACCGCCTGGACAAATTAAGGACTAAATCTTGTACTGACCTCCTGGTGTAAAACAGTACAACCACAAGTCTATATGGGTACGACCTAGCTGATTAACTTGCAAAGGTTTAGTTTAGATATCATCACGGAAGATGGGTGCCAGAGCACTGGTTTACTCATACGGCGCAAGAGGGGGCTTCTGACTGTGGCGGATGTAACCCTTCAGCGGTGAAACCTCAGCGGGGTGGTATCTAGCTAAATCGGAGTAAGGTAAAGGCTTTGTGATAAACCATCTGGGTCTCATGCCTAAGGAAGCATGTTGGCTATTAAGATGACTTATCTCTTGTAGTGAAAGTGTACAACCTCTGCAGAGTGTAAAACTGTTCGAGCAGTCGTGCCCACGGTCAAGGGCGGACACGGGAACCTACTCGAGTTAGTTCTATTTCCAAAAACATTTGTGGGTGGGATAAAACCTATCAGAGAGATGTACTCTGACCATGAACTTTTCCTGGAGAGATGTACTCCAGCGGCGAAAACTAGCATTGGTGGAGGTAACCATGCACGGTAAAAAGGTGGATGTAACCTACACTACAATTATTATCGCATTCTCGCAATCAATTTCATAAAACATATTTCAGTTAAAATTGCTACGTCTCAGGAGATTTTTCTTACTTACTGTAATTTCAAAAACAATGCTTTTAGCAAATAAAAGAAACTCAAGCCTCCCTTGATAGCTTTGCATCTATTATTACTGCATCCTGTGTGGTGGCTTGCTGAGTATCATCGTACTCATTCTTGCTTAACTACCATCACTCAGTCAGAGAGATCAGGAATGCCAAGCCCTGCGACGCTAAAAAGGGGTCTACAGAGCTGGAAGATGAAGAGGCCATGGACTAGGTCACGAACCCCAGTTGGCTGCCTGTGGGCAAGTCTTGCGGGTCCCACCTGTGTGAAGTTTCCGCTGCTGCATTTTATCATTTTTGGCCTAACCGGCCCATGAGTAAGTATTACTGTATTATTTACGCTTCCGCATGATATGTTTTTGATATACAATAATGTATCTGTGAGCACTATCTACTGATCCAGGGAATAGTGCGGTGGAATCACAGAGGATCTGGGTTTGCTAACCCGAGGTCCGACACCAATCATCCCCACCGTGACTACCCTACCAGTTTTTCCTCATTATTAAAAAAATGATGCTCACTTGGGCATTTAGATGCCCCCGAGGTTCCTAAATGAACTAAGCATGGCATATTAGTATGGGCTTAGTTTTGAAAGATTATTACTATAGTTTTAATAGGGTGACAAGGTTCACATGATCAAACATTCTAAGGAAAGTATTATTAACTTGCTCATTACTGGTTATGTAACTAGGGTATTGAAATCAAGAATATACTCTAGCACATAAAATAACAGCATGCAATTGATAATTTAAACAAAAGTAATTTGCAGAAAGTGTAGGTTCAATATGATCAAAGTATTGACTCGCCTCGGTCACAGTGGTCTGGTTCTTGAGCTTCTAGAGCTGCTGCTTCTGCTTCTTCTTCTTCTTGAGCCTCGTATGCTATTTTAATCGTGCGCGAACATAGGGATTAAAAATCAGCAAAGCAAACAAATCCTCATAGAAAAATTCAAATGAATTCAAAAGCACATGATCTCGGTTCCATTGGTTAGATTTTGATTTTAGATGAATTTAGAAATTTGTTTCACTTAATTCGGAGTTAAAATGAATTAGTTATGATCATTTGAAGCTCTCTGTTTTAGTTAATTCGGAAAAAGGTTAAAAGCCTGACAAGCGGGACCTTCAGCCGATTGTCGGGATGACAACGTGGTCGTAAATCCGACTGCATGGTCTTAAGTTCGACCGCCGTGGTTGTAAACTACTACGTGGTCGTAAATCGACCGCGGGGTCATGCCTTCGATCCGGTGGTCGTAACGACCGAGTGGTCGGTTACGACCGCATGGTCGTAGCGGCTGAGGGGTCGGTTACAACTGCATGGTCAAAGCGGCCGAGTGTTCGTTACGACCGCATGGTCGTAGCTCGCGAGGGGTGGTCGTGAACGGTGCCGAGTGGTCGTAAATCACCCTAGGTGGTCATAAACGGGTTTGGGTGGTCGTAAACAACATAGGGCGGTCATAAATGGCACAGGACAGCCGGGAATGACACCGAGTGCTCATAAACAACCCTGAGTGGTCGTGTACGACCGCGAAGCGGTCGTAAGTGCTTTTGAGTGGTCGTAAACGACTTCGGGTGCAGCCAAGTGCTCACAAACATGGTCGTAAGGGGTTACGACCACGTTTTATCCGGGTGAACGTGGTCGTAAGGTGCTACGACCACGTTGTGAGTGGTCGGTGGGGAGCTTCGACCACGGTGTGAGCGGTCGTAAAGGGTTACGACCACGCGTGAAGGGGTGGGTGCAGTCGATAGTCTTACTGTATGGCCGAATTGGGCTACGACTACGAGGTTTATACGTGATCGAGTATCCGACCACATGGTCGTAAGGGGTGACGTGGTTGTGAGTCCATTCACGGGGTCGAAAACGACCACATGGTCGTAGTTTCAACCGCATGGTCGTAAATGACCACTTCACGATCAGGTCTCTTTTACGACCATGGATCCTGGCTGCTACAGTGCTTTTACGACCACAACTACGATTTGCGACTACAGTAATTTTACGACTACGTGCAGGCGGTGGTCGGAACAGGGGACTACGGCTACGGCGATTCACGGCACCTTAGTTCGATTAATCAAGAGGGGAGCATCTAGGAAAGATTTGGAGGCTACCTCGGCGGTCGATCGGGATCGGGAGGGTCGACGGCGAGCTGGTGGCGTGGGACGGCGGCGAGCCGAAGTAGTCGTACGGTGCAGGCTAATTCAGGCAACAAGAGGCTCGGCTGAGGATGGGGACGGCGTCGGGATGCTTCGGGGGGGGTGCCTCTGTGAGAAGGAATTGGACTTCGGTGGCCGCAATCGGCGGCGGGCTCCTCCGCCGGTCTTGGGGAAGAAGCGGTCGTCGACGGGCTGGGGTGTTCAGAAAACCGATTCTTTGAAGTGGGAGGCTCAGTGGGTGGTGTGGAGTGATCGAGAGTCCCTGGACGAGGCTTTATAGCCGAGGAAAGGCGGGGCGGCATGGGAGGGCAGTTGAGCTGTCAAAGCCGGGGGCGTGGCGGTCGTATGGCCACAGTGCCGAGGATTCGACCTTGGGGTCAAGGAGTAGGCGAATGCAGGGCATGGGCTCCAAGAAGACGGGAGTAGGCGGCGACTTGTGGGGCGCACGGGCGCAGAGCTGGCCGGTGCAGTCGCACAGCTCCAGATCGATCGACTTCAGACTTAATGCGGGTGCAGGCAGGTGACGCTCGAACAGAGGAGGCAACAGGGGCAGGAATGTGCTGCTGCTGATGGTGGCAGTCAGGTGGGTTGGTGGTGGCGGTGACTTGGCGACTGACCAATGCGACGGTGTGGTCAAAAGTCGGTCGCCGTGGCAGGGCAACACGACCGGGAGAGACTGTCGGGCAGTTGGGGATGACGCGCGGTCGTAGGGGAGTTGGAGGGGCGGGCCCCAATGACGCAGGCACAAGGCACGCCTCTAATTGCTGGTCCGAAGGGGGTGCGGCTGTGCGGCTGCTGCGGTTGGGTGGGCTGCAGCTTTGACTGTGCCAGGCAGAAAACGGCTTCGGCCGTGGTCGCACAAGGAGAGAAGGAGAAAAAGGGGGCCAGCTGGGCTTTAGCCGAGTTTCGGCCCTTGCTCTTTTTATTTATTTTTCATTTCTTTCTTATTTCCCCCTTTAATTTGTTGGAACCTCAATCGCAAAGTCAAGGAAAATCCATAAACACTCCAAATACCAACAAATACATTTTAGAATTAATTCAAGGCTACACATTTCCTAAGTTAATATTTCTAGGACGTTACAAGTTTCAACCGGTCAGGATCACACGATGGGTAGATCGGACGGCCGACGATTTATGGTTCGCGCACTCACACGAGCGACGGCATGTCGGTGTACCGCGCCACCTTCACGTACGCTCCGAAGGACACATGGGACTCCGGTCCACGACGAGGACCACGGCGAAGTAGCACGCCGCGCACCGCAAGGCCACCTCTGCGGTGCGCACGCGCGGCTCAGCGCCCGCCGACACACGACCGGCGGCCACCCTGGGGCAGGGCACGGCCGGGCATCACTGTCCGTGCCCAGGGTGATGCCATCGACATCACCACCGCCTCCTTGCCCCATTATTCCTGACTCCTCTCAATCCTGCTATAGTGTTGCCAACCGAAGAAGACACTGGAAGCTTTTGTTTGATGGGTACATGTATATACTTATATCAAGCTGAGAGAGACAGACCGGGGCCAGGAGAATCATATAAATGAAATGAGAGTTGAAATTTTGGCTATGTGAAGATCACCTGTGGGATGTGTAGGTGTGCAATCGGGTCGGATTCGGACGGATATTGTTTATACCGTATTTTAACCTATATTTTTTCACAGATTCAAAGTCGAATATGGTATGACCGGATACGAATACGAATTCAGAGTATTCGAAGTTTCAGATACAGTATCATCGGAACGGATACATGATGGCTTTGGATTGAAAACGGATAATACAAGTGGATAGTATGTACATACATAAAGGAATATACACTGAACCATATCACTCACTTCCAATCTTTATCTAGCAATAAATTCATTTAGATTACTTAAGTACGATAGTTGACACAATACTAGTTCAACATGAGCAATAAATTTCATACATAAATTCAAAAATTGATAAATTCATACATAAATTTGAAAACTAATAAATTTATATATAAGTTCGAAAATTGATAAATTCATACGCAAATTCAATGTAAGTGAGGAGGATTTGTGGCGACTGGCTAGAGTGGCTAGACTCTAGAGTTATGTTAGAACTTGAAAAAAAATCTAGGCCAGTTGGTGTCAATGATGGTTGATGGGTTGGGCCAGTTAGACTACTAACTTGCATATCAGATATCCGGTCGAATGGTAACTGGTTTACCATTTACCAACGCTATTCGGTCGGATTTTAGCTCTCTCATTTTTCGCTACTGTATCTGGTAACAACTATCCGGTACCAATTGAATTTGGTACCGAATACTAAATTACGTTTTCGCATTTGGTACCAATCAAAATCAGCACCAAATCAGTCAGAATTAATCCGTATCATTTGCACCCCTAGGGATGCGTCGATCAAACACGTTACGTTTATGTATAGATATACCAGTGTTGTCCATTTGTGTATCACTGTATTGTTGTACCTTTGTGCCATTGAAATTAATGGGAAAGGGGTTGGAGATGCATCCAGAAATTGGACACATAAATCACGCCTTCCCATGGTCAACGTGTATACAAAAGCAGCAGTCCAAATCTCCGAAGTATTGCACACATCCTTGTGGAGATCTTCATGATGTATATCCATCTAATAGGAAATGTACATACGGGCATCTCTACATTGAGCTAGCTCAGATCTTCAGATTTCGTGAGGTCTAGAGTATTATTGAAACCATGGGTACTTTAGATTTAGATGTGTGTCATTTTCATGCAACCAATATATAGTTTTATGTGTGTCAAAGTGAAAAATGTTTGACCGCGCTCATGCAGATTGAGTACCAGTTTTTTTTAATTTAGTCTACAATAATGGCAAACATAGTACTTAGGCTGTGATCAATATGACTTTTTTTAAGTGATTTATAGCTGAAAAGCACTGTAACTTACTGAAAAAAAACATTGTAGCTGACAAAGACTTATTTAGCATAATTAAATTTAAAAAAATTAAAAAATAGAAAAAAAACGTATTAGCCCATCAGGTATAATGCAAACAAATATGGGAAAAAAGAACCGGCAAAAAAACTCAAAAAAAACCAAAAGTTCAAAAAAGACGAAATTTATGAATAGTGAAAAATAAGCTAAAAACCAGAAGTTTAAACCGAAACGAGCGGGACCGTCAATGTTATACAAGTTCAAGTGCATAATGTGCAACTTTCCACTTTCGGCTTATAGCGTAGAATGGTATCATCCAATCTTTTGCTCACTTAGCAACTCGTGAGGAGCATTCAGTAACATCTATCCATCATTTATTATACTTAATTATACAAATCACTATTAAAGAAAGCATAGAAGTACCTCCTGAACATTTTGCATCTTCTAAACATATGGTAAAATACATGCAACTGGAAGACTTGTACTTTTGAAATGAAAATCACAGGGCACTCGGCACATAATCCACAAAGAATGATTTGGGAATATGGACATACATTTCTTTTGGAACGGTGACAATCTGATAACCAACCACATATGTATACTAACCCTACTCACAGCCCATGAAAGTGAGGGAATGGCATTCTTGTTTACATTTTTCAAGCCACCAAACAAATGTCCAAACACGCGACCTTGCCATTTCGTATTTACACTGAAGAATATCAAACAAATTTCCTCTTTAGAGTTCACATTAGCTGTACAACAGGGATACCAAGTCAGCCATAAGATGGTCTGAAGGCACACCCCCTCTTTCCTGTACAAGCGAAGTGGCGATATGGTTGAACTCTATATGTCAAAAGAAGTTTTACCCTGGATTGTCTGTGGAATAAAACAGTCAACAAGCGAAATGGTGTTAGAAGCCATTGTAGATGCAACTGTGATTGCTGATGTAAGCAGAAATTCTATTGGTTCCTGAAAAGAAGTTCAAAAAAATATTGGTCCCTGGAAACAAAACCGAAGTATTCCCTACAGCCATTTGCTCACGAAATAAAGATCAAACTATTATTACATTCCGACTTCCAAGATATTTTCTGCATCCATGTTCAGATGACAAAACATGTTGGATGCTTAATCTACAATTCTACATTAGGTGTCAGAACCCACAGCTGTCATAGTGTTCAACAGGTGAATATGCATGTGGTGCAGAAATTTCAGTGTTCCATGTATGCATATGACTGCGCAACTTTCGGGTTTTAACTTAATTGTTTAAGCTTGTACATGAAAAAAGTATGTAGCTGAAACTCACCAATTAAGTGAAACTTAAATAGCACTCCAGTCGAATCTGGATTTATCACCGCATAGCTCTGCTCCTCTTGCAGCACCTGTTGATCTCCAAATGGGATTTTTAGCAGAACCTGAATCAATGTTGAACAACTAAATCTCCTATGACAATGGATCCGTTGCATCTGTCTCTAGGAAATGAGCAACGGCAGAGTAGAGTTGCTGTTCTTCAAATGGTTTTGGCACATATCCATCCATTCCACTTTTCATACATACTTCAAAAGTCGCTTGAATTACATCCGCTGTCATGGCTAATATTGGTACATGCCAATGGGCCTTATTTCCATAACTCTCAACCAACACTTCACCTGCCTGGATCTTATCGTTGAATTTACTCTCTGCAGTACGGATTGAACTTGTAGCCTCAAACCTGCGATCGAAATAGACAACAGAGTGATCAAAATGCAAGTACTTGTTATAATCCTAAGGATAAAGCATGTGTAGACCTTGCTTCAGAAAAACAAAAGATCAGAACACAAGCATGATGCTAAACTATTCTATGACCAAGCGACGGATTATGGAGATTATCTCCATAAGCCTTCTAAACATCACTAGCTTCCTGGTTATATCATAGTTCATCGCTCTCCATGTATAGACTTGTGCGGTAGTTCCATTACTTGGGACATCACTAAAAATAACTCCCAGCTCAAGCAGATCATAGCTAAGATAAAACAAGATAACATATTTCCATGTGAACCTATCTAAAGACATTCCAAGAGAGATTTCTGCGCTGATAATATGTTTTGTTGAAGAGCTTATAATACACACCAAAGTACATAAGACATAACATAAAACATTTTCTGAAAACGCATCAACACATGATATCTACAGAGGGAAAGGCAGATTACCCATCCATCTCAGGCATCTGAACATCCATAAAGCAGGCATCAAATTCATGAGGAGGTTGGAGCATATCAATTGCATCCTGTCCACTGTCCACACAGGTAACTATAGCTCCATATTTCTTCAAAGCACCAGCTGCAACTTTACGATTGACAGCATTATCATCCACAACTAGAATGTGTTTGCCTGTTAGTACACTTCGAAGAACCAAAGATTGATCTCTAATCTGCGGCCTTGTAACTCCAACCCCTAGTGCTTTACGAAGACAAGCTGCAACTGTACTAAGACGAAGGGGTTTTCTTATGTTATCAGCATATCCTGCCAACCTCAAACAATCAGAGTCAGCAGGGCTTATTGAACTTGCCAAAAGAAACAACTTTGGCATAGTTTGCCAAGACTTGAATGTGCCCTTTAGTCGAAGATCTACAAGACGACGGCAAAACGCCGAACCTGAACCCTCACCCCAAGCTTCTTTATCAACAAGCACCATGTTCAGATTGTTTTTTCTGTTCAGCATGTAAAACAAGACAGCATCAGCAAATAAGCCAGGAACAATGTCAAGAAAATGAAAAACATAACATAAATATTGACATGAATAGTGTTCTAAAAAGGGTCTACTAGACCATATACTCGGTCATATACAAGTAATGGGTGCCCTACCTATTAGCTGATTATCTGCATAATCGGGCTGGTTATGCCACATAATAGACCGATTATGTTGTATAATCACTACTAGGTTCGGTAACTGGTCGAGTACCGGTTACCGATTTTTAGAACCTTACTCATGAAGCTGTTAGAGTACAATATATGGTAGGATAGAGTCTATTGGGATTACAATCCCTTGTACCATCTTGCCCCCCAAGTCTTGTACCTCTATATATACCGCCCGAGAGGCTCAATGCAATACATCCAATTCCACCTAATTATATCTTCCTTCAGAAGCAATAATTACAACGGCTTATCTCGAGAACTAACATTAAAGTCAGTCAGCATTTGCCCGACCAACGTGCAATCACTGATAGCCAGAACTTACGGACTTAACAGTCTTGTCAAATTGCCTTATTTCAGGTTCTAACTAATGTCAATTTCATTCCGTTAGTCCTTGTCCCCCTCTGTTGATGGAAATCAGTACAGAAAACATCCAAACAAATAACACTAATCCAACTCACGAAGTTGTACTAATGCCATGAGGTGAAATAATTTATGCAGGTTACATTCATTTGAATGAATCACAAGATATAAATAAATCAAACTTAGCAAAGCATGATACATAGAAGGAAAATAAACCTTGAGTTGCAGGCTTCCAGTAATGCAGAAAGTGCAGATTCAGAGGTAGCAGAAAGATCACATTGTATTCCAAGTCTCCGCAGATGGTAGATAGTAATCTCAGCACGGGCATATCTTCCATCAATAATAAGTGCTCTCATTCCTTGAAAGTCTGATGGAGTAGGTTCAGAATAATACCTTTTAATATCGACTGGAGTTTTTCTATTTTCCCTGAAAATGGCAGTAAAATAAAATGTACTGCCAACTCCTGGTTTACTCACAAACCTTATTTCTCCTCCCATCAATTCAACCAAACGTTTTGTAATACTTAAGCCAATTCCAGTTCCACCATATGTCCGTGAGGTTGAACTATCAACTTGCATGAAAGGTGTAAAAATGCGAGCCCGAGCATCTTCTGTTATTCCTATGCCAGTGTCTTCAACTGTGACCAGTAAGTTCACTGTATCTACAACATCTACTGAATATTTGGGCATCCTAAAATTTTCCAAAGATTTCCAGTTATCTGCTACTTCCAGTCCACTGAGAGTGTAACATGGCATTGTATTGTTGGAATTCTCTGTAATTTCTCTGTTTTGAGCAGAAACGTCATCACAAACACTCCTTGTCCTCTTCACTTCCTCAACCAAATGCACTTGAATAAAGATATGGCCCCGTTCTGTAAACTGTATTTACAGGCAGCCATATTAAGATGTAGAAATATGAGATCAGTCCTAGCTTGCATAAAACAAGACTGTGCTTTCTTTTTTCTAACCAAAGCAAATGTTTTATTTGTGATCTATGTAAGGAAAGCCTATTTTAGCTTGCACGTAGACAAATATTGAGTCAGCTTAAGCATGAGACAGTATCATAGTTGCTCCTGCGGCAGCTATTTCTGAGTGGTCGCAGTATATGGATGTAAGCGAATCTGAAGGTAAAAAACTCACAATGTTAAAGCTTTAGCAAATGATCACCAAATTTTTTCCAGAATACAATAATTATCACCAAACTCCGAAAGTTCTCCAGAGTTCAATAATAGAGTGCAGATAGTGGTATTGTGTCTACATAGTTGTCTCTTGTCAATAAGAAGAAACACGGTAGCAAATCAAAACTAACCTTCATAGAATTCCCTACAAGATTTGTAATGATTTGCCGAAACCGCCACGGATCCCCAATCAGAACATCTGGAACTTGATCAGATACAAGTACCGCCAGCTACCCTCACAAAAATATCGTATTATTTCAGGTCCCAATGTCCCATTGCATTTAAAATTATCTTCAGAGTTCAATGAATATAGATTATGCCTCACCTCTATGCCTTTAGCCTGTGATTTTTCAGAGAACATAGATACCACATTATCAAGAATATCACGGACATCAAATGGCACTGCCTCCAACTCAATCCTTCCTGACTCTATCTTAGCCAGATCAAGGACTTCATTTATTAAATTTATCAATGCCTTTCCACTTTCTTGAGCTGTAACAACAAAATCCTGCTGAGTTGTATCAAGTTCAGTGTCCATCAGCATCTGCAGCATTCCTGATTTGGGAAGAAGGCTACTTTCAAAACTCATTAAACATTATTTTTTACAAATAATGCAAATGCAACCAAATATAGTAGGATTTATAAACAAAAAAGAAACCTCAAAAGGACAAACCTAATACACCATTCATTGGAGTTCTAATCTCGTGGGAAACAGTTGCTAGAAACTGCAAGGCAAAGCAAGCTCTTCTTAGCAAACAAGGAGAACAAGGACAGGAAGGAAGTAACACACAGGAGATAACAAATGACACTGCTAGACGTGGGAGAAACCTGTGACTTTGCAACATCCGCAGCCTCAGCTTCTACTTTGAGTGATTTCATTCGTATGAAATTATCTTCTGCCTCTTCAAGAGAGTTCAGAGTAGCATAGATAATATATCCAACAAGCAACACAATTATAGCCACCGCTAACGATATTGTTATTGCAGACCATGGCAAAGGAGGTTCATGTTTGAATCTGAAATTAAAATATGAAAATGGAACCACTGAGCACATTTTTAAGTTAAAAAAATATTGTATGAATTCCACGCACAATAAGATTAGTACCTGCAATGCATTTCATGTTTGCGTGTCGGGTCTCCAAAATCTATACTACTTATATGCAGATCACCAGAAGCAGTAACATCGGAATCATACATTTTAATTGGAGAAGTATGATTTGTGATGTCATATAACTTAACAACTATCTTTTGTTTGCTAGCAAGTTGTTCCAGGAGCCTCTCCACCAGAGAGGGAACATCAAATGAGGCACCAAGATAACTGTCAACAACAACAATACGGTTAATTCTCCCAAAGAAAAGGGTATGAAGAAAATAAATGCATGTTTATAGTTCAGCTTGAAACTTTGGAAACAGGTATTACCCCAGTGTAGCTTCAATTCGCTCCTCTGGTTTTGCATTTGGAGGAAGATCATATTTATAAACGGTGAACGTAAGCACCACACCAAGGTGATTAGATTTTAGAAGCATAAAAGGGGACGTTAGAGCCCCTTTACCTGTTGCCCGGGATCGCAATATATTATCATGATCTTCCTGAAAACAAGGCTGCGGTGTTAGGAAACAAGTCACTTCTTGATAATTAATTCAGACAGAGAGAGAGAGGGAGAGCACAAATCAGCAAAAAAAAATAAGGGACAGCTCATGCCTTCAAATCTATGGCTACTATTTTTCTTTGGTACCACCAGATAACTCCACATGTTGGAAGAGAACAAATTTACATTGCACCCCAGAAAAAAGCCACTAAATAACAAATTTTTAATTTTCTCCGAAGTTGTTGACAAGAGCTATGGACCAACATTATTTACTGAGGTAGCATACCTGAGACAAAATCTACACATGGAAAAACAAAATGATGACATCCTGCATAGACTATTAATTAGTAAAGGGTGCAACATGCCTATGGAATCCAGTATGAATGTTTGATCTGATTTTACAGACAGAATATTCAATAGGACACTAAACAATACCCCCAACCAATTGTCCTATTTTCTTGAAAAAAGGATTATATCTTGATGTACTGAATTCAAAATAAAAAAAAAGGTAAAGGATTAATCAAATTTATTTTAAAGTATTTGAAAATTAGCAAGGTTATCCTCTTCATAACAATATTTACAGTGGGACTAAGTCAAACAAGAAAATTGCAGAAAAGGCATCCAAATATATGAACTCACCTTCCCAGACATCATATCTACCGATATAATGTGCTTTACAGTTTCCTGGGAGAAAATAACAGGTGCATACTCATCTTGAACTGGTGAAGGTTCAAGCTTTTCAGGATTATAGTCATGAACAAGAGACTGATCTTCAGCTTCCATCTTTTTAATCTTCCACCCATGTTGTTGCTCAAACATCTCCCTTTCACTGTGCAGTACCTTCAACGCATATGCAACACCACTCATCAATGGCCTTTCAAATGTTGTTCTTGCTGTGAAATCCTCGAATGTTTTCTGTCAAGTGTCAACAGTAGCAAAATTTTATGATCTTGACGAAAGAATACAGTTCCATTAGTAGGATGGAAAACAACATAATATTATTTCTAAAAACAACAGCAATGACAAACAGAGCTTTTCCAAGCGATCAGAACACCCCCTCTAGTGCCGTGTGCAGGCAGAGCAAAAAATTTGTCGTAGCAAGAACCAAAAACAGAGAGAAAAATCCCATGAGACATGACAGCAATCTTCGTTTCTTGAAGGCACACTACATCAGCATTAACAGATGCCCTGGCCTCTCGGATCGATCTCTTCTCGGTTTCCATCCTCTTCTCTGAACAAGAGGGGCGAAACTGGTGGTTTACTGGTGTGTATGGTCCTCAAGAAGATGAGGAGAAGGTATTGTTCCTCCAGGAGCTGAGAGATGTGCGTGCCTTGTGTGCTGGCCCTTGGCTGGTCGCTGGTGATTTCAACTTAATTTATCAGGCAATTGACAAGAACAATGCAAATCTGAATCGGGCCTTCATGGGAAGATTTCGTCGCTTCTTGGATGACACTGAGGTTATGGAAATTCCTCTGCTAGGGCGGAAGTTTACTTGGTCAAATGAAAGAGCTTCTCCTACTTTGGTGAGGCTTGATCGGGCCTTTTGCTGTTCTGATTGGGATGTTATCTTTCCGGATTCCGTTCTTCAGAGTTCCGCATCAACCGTTTCAGATCACTGCCCCCTTATTTTGGGTCTGAAGGTCACCACCCGTGGCAAGCGGCGTTTCCACTTTGAGAGTTTCTGGCCAAAGCTCCCAGGATTCTATGAGGCGGTGCAACAAAGCTGGTCAGCTCCTGTGCAATCTCTTTGCGCGGTGGAGCGGGTGTTCCTCAAGTTGCAGAGGCTCTCCAGAGGTCTTCAAAAATGGAGTCAAAGAAAGGTCGGCAATGTTAAGCTTCAGCTTGAAATGGCCAAGGAGGTCTTGCATCGTCTTGAAATTGCCAGAGATTCCAGGAATCTCGACCCGGGGGAGGAATGGCTGAGGAAGAAGCTCAAGTTGCATTGTCTTGGCCTCGCATCTCTGGAGCGAACTGTTGCCCGGCTGTGTTCCAGGATCCTTTACCTGCGGGAAGGCGATGCTAATACATCCTTTTTCCACCAGCAGGCCCGTTACAGAAAGAAGAACTTTATCCCCAAATTTCAGATTGGCGACTCTGTGGTATCTTCGCAAGAAGACAAGCTTGCTGCTGCTTCTGGGTTTTATGAGCGTCTCCTTGGTTCGGCAGTGGAGAGATCTTACAGCCTGAACCTTCCTGCTTTCCTTCAGCATCAGCAGGATCTGTCGGCCCTGGATACGTTCTTCTCCATGGATGAGGTTTGGGCTGCTATCAAATCCTTGCCTTCGGATAAGGCCCCCGGACCGGATGGTTTCACAGGAAGATTCTATAAATCCTGTTGGGAAATCCTAAAGGATGACATGTTGCAGGCCCTCGAGGCCATTCAGAGGGGTCATGTGTCCAAATTCAGATTGCTTAACACCGCTTTCATCACCCTTCTACCCAAAAAGGCTGATCCTTTGCAGGTCAAGGATTATAGACCCATTAGTCTCATTCATAGCTTTGCCAAGCTGGTTGCGAAGATTATGGCTAACCGTCTGGCTCCGATTCTCCCTGATTTGGTCTCCAAAAATCAGAGTGCTTTTGTCAAAGGAAGGAATATTCAAGACAACTTCTTGCTTGTGCAGCAGCTGGCCAAATGTTTGCACAAGAAAAAAGAGCCTCACATCCTTCTCAAGTTGGACATTTCGAAGGCCTTTGATTCGGTCTCTTGGCCTTTCCTGCTGGACGTGTTGCAGCAGCTTGGATTTGGTCGCCGTTGGTGTAATCTGCTTTGTTTGCTGTTATCTACTGCATCAACTCATGTTCTGGTCAATGGTGAGCCTGGGGATTTAATCCACCACCAGCGGGGCCTTAGGCAAGGTGATCCCCTGTCTCCAATGCTTTTTATTCTCGTCATTGATGTTCTTAACTCTTTGGTCAGTCATGCCTCTTGTGAGAACCTGCTGCAGCCCTTGGCGGTTCCTCAGGTGCAGCACAGGATTTCTTTTTATGCGGATGACGTTATCCTGTTCCTTCGGCCGGCAAGTAATGATATATGTCTGATCAAGCAGTTGCTGGAGGTTTTTGGTCATGCCTCCGGCCTCAACACCAATTTGGAGAAGAGCTCGGTAACTCCTATTCAGTGCTCCAATGCTGAGATTGGAGTAATTTCAGACTTGGTGCCTTGTGAGATTAAGAACTTCCCCATCAATTATCTTGGTATTCCCCTCAATATCCGCAAGCCTTCTAAATCCGAATTGCAGCCCCTTGTTGACAAGGTTGCCAACAACCTTCCTTCCTGGAAAGCGTCGCTAATGAATAAGGCTGGCAGACTTATTACAGTGAAGGTGGTCCTTTCTGCTATCCCTATCTATCTCTTGATCGCCCTCGACTTGCCTAAATGGGTTTTCAAGGCCCTGGACAAGAGGAGGCGTGGGTTCCTTTGGAAAGGGCAAGAGCAGGCGAACGGTGGTAACTGTTTAGTTGCTTGGAGCAAAGTCCAGCTACCGTTACAGTATGGGGGACTCGGCATTCTTAACTTGGAAGTTTTGGGATGGGCGCTGCGTATCCGGTGGCTTTGGCATCAAAAAACTGATCCTTCTAAGCCTTGGGTGGGATTGCCAATTCAAATTCCACGGATCGCTCAGGCTCTGTTTGATGTTGCTATTGAATCTCTGGTTGGCAATGGTGAAGGCACCAAATTTTGGGCTGACCGGTGGCTTCAAGGAAAATCTATCCCGGAATTGGCTCCTAACTTGATCAAGTTGGTTCCTAAGAGAACTTCCAAGAAGAGAACAGTAAAGGAGGCGCTGAATAATAGAAGATGGGTTTTTGATATCAAAGGCGCCTTAACTATCCAGGTGATTCTTGAATATTTGACCATTTGGGGTCAGGTGGATGATATGGTTTTGGATCCTGTTATTTCTGATCAGCACTCTTGGCGCCTCTCTAAGAATGGCAGCTACAGCAGCAAATCTGCCTATGAGGCCTTCTTCATTGGTTCTGTCAGGTTTGCTCCTTGGAAGAGAATTTGGAAGAGTTGGGCTCCCCTGAAATGCAAGTTCTTCATTTGGCTTGCTCTCAACAACAGATGCTGGACGGCAGACCGTCTTGCAAAGCGTGGCTTGCCTCATCCCGCTGCGTGCCTTCTTTGTGATCAGGTCGGGGAGACCGTCCAGCATATTCTGACGTCCTGTGTCTTCTCTAGGCAAGTTTGGACAGTCATTTTTCTGAAGCTGAGGCTGGTTTCCTTGTCTCCCCAACCATCTGATACTCAGTTCTCTAGCTGGTGGTGTAAGTCCATAAAAGGCTTGCCTAAAGATCCTAAGAAGGGCCTAAATAGCCTGATAATTCTGGTGGCCTGGGAGCTTTGGAAGCACAGAAATTTTTGTGTTTTTGAGGGAGGCTCCCCAAGTATCCAGCTGGTTCTTCAAAATGTCAAAGAGGAATGTGGACTTTGGTGTTCGGCTGGTGCTCGAAGTCTTTCCAAGTTGGTCCCCTCAGGTTTTCCGTGCTAAGTCAGGGGGGGGGGGTTTGGCAGTACCTTGTTGTTCTTGTTTAGGTGTTTGTGGGTGCGGTGGGCTGGGGTTGATGGCTAGGTCTCTTGACCTCTGCTGTGTAGCCCTTTAGTTTTGTTGGTCCATTGTAACCCGTTTTATTTCTTCTTCTTCTTAATGAAATGACACGCAGCTCTCCTGCGTCGTTCGAGAAAAAAAAACAACAGCAATCTTTGCAAAATAGTGTGCTCTCCCAAATTTCAATTATAATAGTGTTCTTTTTTTCTGTCTTTCAGGTGTAAACAGCTGAATATGCTGCTTGGGAGGTAGAAATTGTTAATGAAGTGACAAGGTTCTATTTGTTGCTTAGCACTTCATCAAATGAAAGCTGTTATGTTCAATCTTCAAATTAGTGTTGCGATGTTGCTTAGCACTTCATCACATGCAATTCACTATTCTGGTTGTTCTGCTTGCAATGTCGGCAATGGAATTGACTCCTTCCCAAACAGGGGCATGAATGTACAATGTGATTTCCTATAGGGGAATGCAGCATAATGAGAAGAGGATTTAGATATTGTTATGACTTCAGCCAAGTACTAACACAGAAGTTCCACTGAACTAATATTTAACCTCAGAAGATAAATCAGACTTAACAACTATTCTCGAAGCTTGTGTGATACAGTAAAGAACACATTAGCACTAAGCAGGGGCTGAACCAATGCACAACTCGGCCCAACAAAAAAATTTATCTGGCCCCTTCTGAACTCCAAGTATTTAGCACTTATTATATGGCACCCATATTGAAACTTTTTGCGAGGAATATTGAAATTTTGTTTATTCAGCCCTGGTATTAAGAAGCCAATTTGCAACGGAAGAAAGGTACCTGATCAATAGCAGAAGGATCCTTCCCATGGTGAAAAGTTGAGACTAAAATAGCCAAAGCATGCACGTGGTTCATGCTTACATTAAACTGATCCTGTAGCATCCTAGCTCTCTCGTCACACATGTTAGCAAGATTCTCAATTCTCCTAGCAACAACATCTGCATACATGCTTGAAAATATCCATATAGAACTACAAAGCCCAAGTAAGACACCGATAAGAAGGGCTCTCTTTGACCATTTTCGACTTATCTCAGCACTTGGTGTCTGGAGAAGTTTCCCATGCTGACACAGTTTGTTTGATTGCTTCTTCCTTTTGCAAATAGTTATAACTATTGAAATTACAATTAGCCCAAATGAAGCAGACAAAGAGAACATCAGTGTGTGATTGGAACTCAACACATTATGCTGGTCCACATTTAGGCCATTGATTCCAGCACATGAGTCATATTCACGCAGCTAGATACATTGAAAAAAAACAAAATCAATGGAACTTTGTAATGGTTAAAGACTAAATGATCATGGAATCGTGCAATAATTAATATTTAAAAAACGCATAACCACATGCCAAATCAAACCAAAATTTACTTTACTTATATGATTAAGGTTTCCTTTCTTTAATAATGAATAAAATGTCACTAGCAGATGCAGACACTTCAATAAATATAATCGGGTAAAATAAATATAATCAGGTATTTGGTACAAGCAAATTCCATAGAATAGTGAATTTCAAAGAAATGTAAATACAATTTCTTTTTCTTTAGCTTCAATGAACCTCAAGTCCTCAATTTAACAGTTCTGCAATGGAATCAATAATCAAAGTGCTACATGATTATCTATCCTGATTCCTGAGGTACTAGCATTTGACAATTGACAGGGAAAATGAAGGTCTACTAAAACATGCTTGAGAAAAGAATCAATGTGGATATCAGAGAATATGGATGGCCTGTTCCAAGGAAGAAAACCGGAGGTTACTGGAAAAACCGGTGGGAACAGGGAGAAAAAAACCGGCCAAATTTTTTCAAATTTAAATTTATGACTACATAATGCACTTTCTAGGTTGGTTTAGCCCTTTTTTATACTAGATTACGTATTGTATGAGCTAAATATGCTTCAATTATTATACTCCCAGGTCCCAACATTTTTTAGACAAACTAGCCTAGCTAGTCCATGCTAATTGGAATCTTGAAAAGGATATTGGGCGGCATAGGCAGTACATCCTTATGTGTTAGGCTTGTTACTTCATTAAATGCTTTCTAATTAATATTTGCATTATTGCAATTGCGAATTACCTATAACCGGTTTTCTCTAGCTTTTCCTGGTTTTGGTAGCGGTTTTTCCAGTTTTTCTAGCGGTTTTCCGTTTTTTGCACGGTAACCGTTTCGTTACCGGTTTTGAACCAGCCCTAATTCAAATTTTAATATTCGAAATTCATCCGGTTTTTTCGGTTACCAGCTGCTTACCGTTACCGGCCGTCAGGCGGGCTTTTCTCCAGTTCTGAGATTTGTATCCCTGGCCTATTCTACAAACTACAAAGATAAGTGGCAGCACGACCTGAGTTTTAGTGTTGTCCTAGTGAAGCTAACTCAGCCATACAGTAATTGTGCAACGCCAAGATCATACTCAATCTCTGTTAAAGCCCAGCATGCATATATTCTTCCACCAAAATATACAGGCATGCCAACATCATGCACTCATCTGAAATATTTAGAGAGAAGCCATCTCGAGAACAATATGTTTAACAGGTAACAAGATAAGTTGAGATTCCAGATTATCCATGAATCAATCACAAAGATTTATATTGCAAGTTTACACCATAATGCAAAAACTGCAACTAATTTGACACTCCAAGTTCATCCAGGAGAAAGGGAAAAAACATGAAACACTCACGTTGCATGGTGTGGTAGAACCAATGTCTTGTTGTATGACATTTTGTAAGAGCTTATTTTCCAATAACGCAGGTACATGATTATTTTTGTCATACTTATCTTCAATTGTGCAATATTCTTGAAGAATTACATCATGCAGCCAGTTTATCTTTCCTTCAGATGGCTTATTCTTAATACGACGAGTATCTGACATATAAGGCATGCTGTTGACTGGATTTCCATTGTTGATCATTCCAGATTTGCCCATGCATTCTCTCTACATAACAGCAAAGAAATAGTTGAAACTGGCAGTTGGAAATCCGTACTAATAAGAAACCTGAGCATGATGAATGAATTATGCAATGCTATATTGCCAAAAATAAGGAGATTGTGCAGATAATATGATGTGACCAATATCATACAAAGATTGGATGTTACATATTGCAATTAAGTATATCTGTGGAGAATTTGTGAATATTATTTGGAATGACCTGTCATGTCATCGACCAAGGCAAATAAATAATATCGACACAGGCCCTTGCATTTTGATCACCTACATCTGGCCCTTCTGTCAAGTTTTCCATTAGTCTGAATTTCTGGTAGCAAAAGTACATGAAATGCACCTTGTTATGAATATTGTGTGCATTGAACAAGCCCAATGGGCAATATATATATACATAATATTCATAACATGGTATCAGAGCTTAGGTTAGAGTTAGGGTTACTGTAGCCACCACCTCCTAGCCTCTACTCGTCTTCCGCACAACAGTGATTTCAAAGCCTTGAGTCACCATGGACTATAGCACACAAACTCGTGTCTCCCCAAGGTCTCCCCTACGTCGCCAGCTACAGTCACTACCAGAGTCGCCGGCCACCCCAACTCATCTCGAGGAGGCACGGGCGGTGTTGGGGACGGTCGGAACCGAGTTGGCGGTAGCTTGGCGTGTCAAGGGAGGTGGTGTAGGCGGCGACCAGATCCGAGGCGCAACAGCTGGATCTGGCTCAGGCGACCGAGGCAACGGCGGCAGCAGAGGACGACCAAGTGGCGGCGATGGTCCATGACGAGGACGGTAGCAGCAGCTCTGCGTAGGCAGCGAATGGGCAACGGCGACCTCCAGGAGGCTGACTGGATCCGGAAGAGGAGCTGAGGAGATGACCGAATGCACGAAGACGGCGGTGAATCCGAGCGGGGCGCGGCGGCCCGATCGAGCTCAATGCGGAGTCCCCCGAGACGGCGACGGCCCAATCCAGATCGGATCTAGACCTCAGCAGCCAAGGTGAGGATGACTGAAGACGGCACGTGGCAGCTCCAGGCGAGGCGTGCCGGAGACGACCGGATCTGACCCAGAGGCGACCGGATCCAAGCGCAATGCAGGAGATCCGGCGACGTCGCCGCCCTTGAAGAGGACGACGGCAACCCAAAGAGGCGCGAGCAGGCGATGACGTGGCTGCCCCCGAGAGCGGAGATCGCTCCTCCTGGAGGCAGCAAATGCGGAAGACGAGCAGAGGCTAGGAGGCGGTGACTACAGTAACCCTAACCTAAGCTCTGATACCATGTTATGAACATTGTGTGTATATTGAAGAAGCCCAATGGACAATATATATAGAGAGTACAAAGGCAAAAACCTACATAATACGTTGATTAGGTCTGCGAATGCCACAACACTGAATGCAGCTCCACTTATAAACTTCCAAACCACCTCTTTCCCAAATAAAAAAACTGAACCACACCAAGCAGTGTATTTTGTTCACACAAATTACATGCTTTTAAAAAGAAAAAATTCCATCTGTGGTCCCTCAACTATTCAGTTCATCTAGTTTTTGTCCCTAAAGTGCAAAACCGGGAAAACCCAGTCCCCTAACTGGCAATACCAGTTAAAATATACCCCTCCACCCCTTTGACCGTGGTTTTGACCCACCTTGTGTCCATGTCAGATCTAAGCCGGCCCATATGTCAAGGACTAAGGAGTGGAGCCCGTGTCATAGAGAGGGAGAGAGGATGAGAGATGGAGGGGTCTTCATCTCCTTCCTTCCGGCTGCGAAGGAAACAAAGGAGGTAACGTACGTTTAGGCGGCGATCACCAACGGCGAGGGAGGTGGTGGCGGGCTCCAACGAGGGGCAAAACCGAACCTGCGCAACACGATAAGTACATTTGCGATGGTCTCGTTAGCTGGGAAGCAACGAAGAAGGCGACAAAGGTTGGCTGTGGGGAAGGAGAGAGAGTCGTGGCAGCTCCAGCGAAATGGCGATAAACAGCGACAGCATAGGGGTGAGCGAGCAACAGGAGGAGAAGGGGAGCACAACGAGCATGATCGTGGGTGAGGAGACACTCGTGACAAGGCCAGCAACAGTGGGCTGTGGTCAGCAAGAGAGGGTGGCGAGGATGTGATGCTCCAGTAAGGGGTGGTGGACAAGGATCAGGGAAAAAAGAAAGAGAGAATAAGAGCTAGCTAGAGGTGGGGTCAGACTTGAGGGGGGCCTTACCTTGGTGGAGATCGAGTGGGGCGGAGTTGGCCAGAGTTAAGCAAGACAGCAACGGGGAAGAGCTCATGCTGATTTCCTATCACAAGAGCACCAAAACGTCGACCCCCTTCCTCACTCTGCCTCAGTCCATGAGCTGCTTGCACCAAACACCACTGCCTGTAGCCCATGCCGCACGACCACAACGACGCGCCACAACTTCTCACGCCGCCCACCCCATGCTAAAGCCGCCGCCGCCGACGCCATTCCCACCTGGGTGAGCTTCACCTCAATTCCTCCCTCCTGGGGCACCTCCTCACCTTCTCCAACTCTCCCCACAACTAATTTTGGCTGCCTTTCCTCCGGATCGCCACCACCATGTCGAGCTCCCTGGACCGCCCCAGGTCTTCGCCGCTAGCCCGCCTCCATCTAAACCCATCCTCACCACCCTCTCCTATGAATTCCCTACATTGTGTTGATGCTCATGTTCGCACCCCTTTTCTAGATTCATCGCCGGTTAACTGTCGCCGCAGGCTAGAGCACTGTCGTCGCCGTGCATAGCCGCGTCGTCAGCGTGGGCCACCTCAGTCAGCCCCCACCGTAGATAGGGTCGTCGGGACCGTGACATCCTTTGGTACTCACCGGTCACCGCCGAGGTCTCGCTCGCTGGCATCGAGCTCAGCAAAGCGCATCCATGGCACCGCTCCCCTATTTCAAGTCGAGTCGGATCCGACTCAGCTAGCCACGTGGGTCAAAATGGTCAAAACTGCCATTTCCCAGCCGCATGGACTTAGGTTACATGGTATTGGCAGTTGAGATAGACTTTTTCCTTTAAAAAATACAACTGATCCAAGTGATCTCAATTTGTTCCATAAACCGGTAAATACTATGTGCATTTGCATTATGCTTTTCGCCAACCAACATTGCTCTATTGCATGCAATACTCGCAACCCCAACGCAAGAAAAGTATTGACAAAGGCTACAAAGCTCCTAATCTGTCCCATTCAACTGGAACAACATAAATGCACATGACAGTAGGAGATTCATCAAGCTAGGAACAAATAAGCAAGTACCTCCGATGACGAGAGGAGCGACATCAGTGCCTGCAACTGGCTCATGCTGAGGTTGAACTGTCCTGCCACCTCCTGAGCCCCCTCCCTCCCCACCTCTCCACAACCCCACCTCACACATCCGCCAATTGCCCACACCAACAAGAGACACCCAAAGAATCCAACCACAGCCCCAGCCCCGACATGTGCCGCCTTCCCTCGCCTGCAGCCACCGCCGCACTCTCCCGGCCTGTCCGGCGCCATCCGAAACCAAGCCCACCTCACCCCAAAACCTTCAAGAAACACACCAACGCACCAGAGAGAGGGCACCAATTCAGAGTTTCAGACCCTACAACGCCGGATTCCGACAGAGATCAAGCATGCCCCTCCCCAATTTCGGACTGGACACCCCAGAAATCACAAGAGCAAGCGCAAGCAACAACCACACGGGCTTCCACTTCTCCTCCTTGCTGCCTCCTCTGCCGCAACCCCAAGAGGCCATCAAGAACCTGCCTTTCCGGCAAGTGAGCTCAGAATTCACAGTGGCCACAGGTATCTCATCAGAAGCCGCTCGCTCAGCCAGGGAACCTCATGCCAAGAACCGGCCCAAAGAAAAGGGATTGATGGGGTTTCTTGGTTTCTTGCTCGAATGAGGTGGGCGGGGAATCCCTGCACGCCAAGAACCAATCCAAGAACAGGGTAATGATTACTCCCCCCTCCTCCTGCTGCACTTGCACACCAGGAACAGAACCGGTGATCCAAGAAACCCACTCCAAGATGTTAAAACAAGCTGCTGGGGCTGGGCTGCTTTTGGTTTCTTGCTCAAATTTGGCGGTGGGGTGGGTGGTGTGAGGGGAAAGGGTGGAGCAGAAGCTGCAAAGAAAGGTAGGGCAGGGGGGTGGGCTAGTGACTAACAACTGGTAAATTGGAAAGAAACAAGAAGAGGGAAAAGAGAAGAAGGAAAAACAGCACCAGTGGTATTATTACTCACTAAAAAAGCTGCTTTGTGTTGTTTCTCTCCCTACTGCATCCTTTCCTCCTCCTCTCTCTCTCTCTCTTGCTTTTGGAGAGAGAAAGAGATGTGAATCATGTGAGCAAGCCAGCAAGGGGTGGTGAGGTGGTTTTTTTTTTATGTGGAGTGAGGGACCAAGGTGCATATCATTATCTCATCATCCTGTGGGCCCTGGTGGCTTAGAGAATTGGTGACATGGCTTGAGATTTTTCCTCTCTCTTTCCTTGCAAGACAATTTTAGGGAGGAAAAAGCCATCTGTAATTATATTGGAAATTCAGGCTCAGAGTTATATATAGTCACTATAGGAATTGTCTTTTTTGTGGTCCGCTTTTTTTTTGTGATTAGGGTCTGCTCTAAATGTCTTTAGCTTCTGATTTTTTGCACGGCTTATTTAAATTAAATGCCACTTGAAACACGTCGTCTTCTAATTTGACTTATATTTTTCTTTTCTTGGGGTTTTTCTTTTCTTTTTCGTATTTCTTTGCGTTATCCATAATGATGTAATGATTTTTTTTAATTTTTTAATTGAATGACTCATAAAAAGCTAACAGCTGTTACAATTCAATTTCAACTAAAAATCAAAGCTAGAAGCACTAAAGGGCTGAAAGCCCTGGCTTTTGTCTTGTTTGTGTAGGCTTTTTTTACTGTAGATGTAGTTAGATTTTTGTGAGTTAAAAAATTAAAAAATGGAAAAAATAAAAACACCACTAAATCTTTTTAGGATAATACAATATAATAAAAAAACTAAAATAAAAAGGCAAAAACAAAGGCTAAAAAGCCAAAAAAACTGAATTTTAGAAGAAAAGGCTAAAGTCGTTTGGAGCAAAGCCTAAGTTTTTCAGAGCTGTCCGAAGTCCAATTATTTTCGCATGACGATGACGTGAGAACTGAGTCATTCATAACCCAAAGTGCCACAAAACATACGCGTCATAGGAGCACACTTAGCGCCACAACACATATGTGCACGTCAAGTCGCGGACCATTAGCTCCGAATGCGTATTACATAGTTCTCTATGTGGCATGGCTTGAGATTTTTGGTTGTCAAATGTTTCGGTTTCTTTGTTGAATCAACCCTGTGTCCCAAAAACTAAAGAAATATGCCAGCCCAGATTTCCAAAAATAAACTACTGTTTAAAAGTTTTCAGGTTAAACTACCGGGGCTAAATTCGCTAAAAAAACTGAAATCATCAACCTTACTAGAAGTTGAGCTAATAAGCCATGTGCATTCTGAACATAAGCATTTATGTGCCATTATTGTTTTGTGTTATACTCCTACTTTCATTTAGAGAGTCAGTCAGCCTTTGCAATTTATTGTTGAATTTACACTTTGTCCTACTGTATGGCCTGTACTGTTTGGTGGCTACCTAAATAATAAAGATAAACATTAGGTGGTTCAATGTATGGTATGCCTTGTTTAGGCTACATTTGAGCTTAATCTTAGAGGTTCTAGTTTTTAGCTTTTAACTTCTTAATTTCATTTTTTTATGGACTTTTGGCTTATTTTTAGGTTTTTTTTCTTATTTTTTGCATTTTTCATGATGATATAACCATTTTTTCTTTTTTAAATGTTTTTAGATTTAATTACATGAAAAGCTATCATCAGTTACAGTACAAAAAAACTACTGCAATAGCAAAAAAGTTAGATGCTCGAGTTTCATAAGCCTAAATGAGCACTTCCTGAAAATCAAGTATGAATGTATGATACGTCTTGGCTGCAGAAATTAAATATATCATTTTTAAAAAAAAGTAAATAAAGGCCCTATTGGGTTGTTGGGTGTTTTTTTCTTTTTCAAGGAGGAGATCGAGGTGTGTGTATATACTAGCCTCATAGGCGCGGCGACACGCCGCGCCAGCCACCGTGTGTACCGAAGTAAAAGAGGCGACAATTCGTGAGGAGTTTTTTTAAAAAAAATCAAGGGCATGTACGCAATTTCGAGAAAGGTAAAGGGTTTTTTCGAAAAAAATCGAGGACTTGTAAGGACCTGTTCGTAAGTAAATAAGGGCCTATACGTAATTTCGGGAACCTGCGGGGCGCAATCCAAAAAATTTTTTGGGAAAAAAAACTTGCAGGGACCTTTTCGCGAGAAAAAAGGACCTATACGTAATTTCCGCAAAACCGGAGGAAACTACCTCCTCCGGCCGTACGGGAAATGCCCCGCCACGCGCCGGCCGGGGCGCGCGCGCGGGCGGGGAAGCGGTGACGTGGGGCGCTCGCTGGGCGGGGAACCCGCGGGGCATAATGGCGGAGCTATATACACACATATACATATATATACATATATACATACATATAAATATGTATATATATATGTATGTATATATATACATGTATATGTATGTATACATTTGCTGAACCCTTTTTTCGAATGAACAAATAAATAGTTCTTTAGCCTTTGCAAATACGAGGGCAATGAAATATGTGGAATGAATAACCCATTTCTTGATGGAGACCTGGAAATATTTCTAGAAAAGAGTATAAATAAATAAAGGGGCTGTTTTTTTGGCTTATGGTTGTGGCATATAGATATTGACTGAAATTTTTGAATTTTGAGCTATTCACAACAGAGATTACGGAGAGAGATACTCGCTTGTGATTTTGACTTGTACAGATGTTGGGCTTTTGACGTGTACTATAATTAATTTGTAGACCCCGACTTGAGAAAATACTCCGTTTAAAAGTTAGATATTGTAACAAAAAACAAAAAGTCGTTCTTGAAAGCCGCAAAGAACAGGCTCAACTAGGGGTGGATATTGAGCTGGCTCGGCTCGGCTCGGCTCGGCTCGTGAAGGCTTGTTAGGGAGGAGGCTGCTCGACTCGGCTCGTTAAACCAATGAGCTAAAAGAGAAGCTCAGCTCGGCTCGTTGAAAAGCCTGAGCTCGGCTCGTTAGGTGGAATATGCAAATTGACTTCTCTGAAAAACTCGAACCCGGCTCGTTAGGCTCGTTCGTTTTGACTTTTGAGTGTCTTTAATCTTTCTTTTTATGTTTCAGATTTGTTTTTCTGAATGATAAGTTCTATGATTTCCTTTCCATAGGTGAAATTAACAGAGAAAAAAGTAACGTGTACTTTAATAATATCTCTCGGTGACAAAAAAAGGTGTGAAAATTGGCATGCATACATACATACATACTACTACTGCCGTACTGAGCCGTTCACGTTATGATGGGCCGGAGACGCTACCGAGCTGGGCCGATTGAGCCACCGAGCTTAGCGAGCCGGCTCGGCTCGTTAACGGACCGAGCTGAAACCCTAGCTCGGCTCGGCTCGGCTCGTTTACCTTCAACGAGCCGAGTTAGCTCACGAGCTTCGAGCTTTTTTACCACCCCTAGACTCAACGACGCTACTTCATTTTTTAACAAACTTCGATAACATTATATTGTCTTGAACATTGCTGTCAGCTCCAACAGTACAAAACTTTACATTTCCTACTGTGATGGTGGAGAATCCCATCGAAATATAGATCACTGTTGAACAAGAACAATCAATGAATTAAGACACTGCAATTCTCAGAAATTTAACAGTTGTTATGCATAGAAATTTTGCCCGTCTTGTCTGAGCAAGGCTGATTTTTTTTTTTTTTTTGAGGCTGTGCGGTTGGATTGCCTGCAAAATTGCAAATTAGATCACCTTGCGTGCGGCTGCAGTGCACAACAGAAAAAGGATACTGTGCAATAGCCCAACTATATAGTTTGCGAATATTTCCTTTTTTTTCCAGGGCAGACGGCACAATCACAATTGTGGAGGGAACTGGAATTTTTAATTGTTAAGAGAGCAAAATAAGTTTCTTTCCCTAATGGAAAAAAGGCGAATTTTTGTAGGTTTTCAGTGAGTTGACGAGTTGATACGTGCTAAAATTATGTTCCTTATTTACTTTTGCAACAAACTTTGTCTTGCTCCCTTTATGAAAAAAAATGTTTATTGTTTTCCATATACCGCATCCTCTAAGAAAAATACTTTACTCAATTTCTGTATTTGTATATTAGAAAACAAGTAAAATTATATTATTATTATACTTTTGGGGATCAAAACTATTGGTATTTGGTGCCATTTTCATGCTGCAAAATCTGGGAACTTCAATATATGTACCTTGGTGATAAAAAATGGATTTTTGACGATACATGATTTTCTGCCGGGGGACCTGGCATCCACCAATATATATTTTTTATTTTGCATTAAGAATTGTACTCTTTCTCCTTCCTACCAATTCTGAAGACTTTTAATTCAAAATTTAAAGATTATCAGCTCAAAATTTCTCATTTCCACTCAAAAATTCACCATGCAACTCGAAATTTTTGAAAAATGCCAATATTGTAGCTGGAAACTACCGACTCGAAATCGGTAACTTTTGACTCAAATAGGAAGACCACCAACTCAAACTTTTTCACTTTCAGTTCAAAGTTGAAAATGTCGATTTTCAACTAAAAAATTATGGGTGGGTAAATGCCCCTGGGCATCCAGATATTTCCAAAGTTCAAGTATGCCCTAACATGGTTATGCATGGTGACATGTTTTTTAAATGAATGGATTAGTATTTTCTATTATTTAATTTATTCATCTTCTAAACTCTTAGACAATTCCAAACCAAAACGAAGAAGCTACAAAAACGTTGAGAAAGGGCGGTGAAACTTGAAAAGTTTAGACTCATGTAGATCCTGTCAAGACCGACCAGGTAGTTAAAACCTAAACCAGAAGAAACAGTCACCAATTTGGTGCACATCACGCAGGCTTTGTAAGCTATAGTAGATACCTCGAATTCTGGATTCTGATCATCGATCCAATTTGGTGCACGTTATTACTAGGAACAATTAACAAACCTACACTTTGTTAATTTTCTATTTGTTTTTCCCCTCGTAAGCACGTACACCGAGGATATATGTACTTGACTACAATCAACATTAAATTCTAAAAATTGTAGGAGGTTATTCGCCCCACTTCAACTGACTTATGGCTTAAAATTTTGGTTGTGATTTTTGGTTTATAACTGAAATTGCACTATAACAGTTGCTAGCTTTCTTTGAGAAAAAAATGAGAAAAAATATAAAAATATAAAAAATTTATTATATCATCACGAACAATACAACGAAAAAACAAAAGCCAAAAGACCTTAAAAGATCAAAATAAGTTAAAATTAGAAGTCGATATGTTCTAAATAGATCATATCTTAAATGAGCCCAAAACTAAAATAAATTAGAAGTTAAAATGTTTTAGAGCGGACCCTGTATTTTCTATTGAATAATGAAGCGCTCTCTTGTGTTATCTGGTTGTACTCATGCAAGTCGGCAACAACAAGAGAAACCTACGAACAATCTGGTATCTGGATCATCCACAGTAAAAAAAAAGGACAGAGTGAATGCACATGTCCTACCTACTGGAATGGTAGAGTATCGTCGAAAATATAAATCAGTAAGATATGCCGTCCTATCTGACAAGGCTAAGCGAAGATCTGCTTTTATTTATGATCAGCCGTGCATTTGCAATGGTGCTGTTTTTTAAGTTGTGGTTGATGGTTTTGAATATGGTTGATAAATTTTTATTGAGTTTTTTGAAATGGTGGTAGATGATAAAAACACTGACATAGATAGTGCACGTGCGGATTGTCTCGAGAAGTCGTTTAGAGAAATAGATTTAAAAAACCAATTAAAGAAGCTATCCTATTTATTTTAGCTTTTAAAGAAACTAAAGCAAAAGGCCACCTCAAAAGCCAAAAGAATAGTGCTAATGCATTTGATTGCCTGCAAATTAGACGCCTTTGCGTGCGTCAACAGTACACAACAGATAAAGGAAACAATAGCCCAGCTAAACAACAGCCTAGAACAGAAATACAGAATCATGGTTTGGCTCCTTAGGCACAATCATTTGGGGGGGGGGGGGGGTAACTAGAGATTTAACTGTAAAGTTTTATTGAAACTGTTGTACAAATCTAGAGAGCAAAATTAATAAGCTTCTTTTTCCAGATGAAAAAAGTAAAAAAAAAAACATGTAGGTTTTTTTGGTGAATTGGAACTGAAATGGTTGCTGTTTTACACATACCACAACCTCTAAGCAAACTTCGCTCACTATTCATGTAATTACATAGCAGAAAAAATAAATTTGTAATATTATGAAATACTTTCAAGAACAAATATATTTTCACGTAGCTAATGTAGAAACATTTATATTATATATATTTCAGCGATACAAAAGGGAAGCCTGACTACACATAGATCGAGTTTTTTTTTAGCTTATAGCTTTCTTTAAATAAATAGACAGGACGATTTCTTCGCCGTCGTTTCAAATCGGCTTATCGGGACAGCATTTTCAAATCGGCTTATCGGCATTCGATTCATGCACATAAACACTTGCGCTAGGACGAAAAACCATTAGCCACAGCTCAAAAAATCCACTCATATTTGTAAACCGATGGATTAGTTATACATATTATTATTTAGATTATTCCTGTAAAGTCTCACCACTACAATTCCAAACCAAAACGAGGAAATTGCAAAAATGTTGAGAAAGAGTAATCAAACTTGAAAATTTATGTGCCGCTTGGTTAGGATAAAAATTAGTGGCTTATGTCTGAAATTGTACTGTAGCTGGTGAAAATTACACTGTAGCTGAAGGTACCTTATTTGACGTAATTAAATTTTAAAAATTTAAAAATAGAAAAAATATGTTAGCTCATCACGGACAACTCAAACGAGTACGGAAAAAAAGAACCGGCAAAAAAAGCTTATTAAAAAGTCAAAAATTTTAAAAATAATAAAATTTATAAATAGTAAAAATAAATTAAAAGTTAGAAATTCAAGTCAAAATGGACGTGACGTTAGTCTCCTTGTCTGGTCGTGTTAATAGGATATACTAGCGTACGTATATAGTGTGCGTACGTCTTTTCTGTACTAAAAAACTTAAAAATTTAGACATCTCGATCCTGTCAAGACCGACCAAGTAGTTAAACCTAACCAGAAGAGACAGTCATTAATTTGGTACACATGACGCATGTCTTTGAAAGCTTTGTTTAGATACTCCCATCTCATATCTGGATTCTGATCATTGAGCAGCTGATGATGCAGATACGAGAAGAACATGAATCAATTGCGGCCTAAAGCAAAGCCAAAGTGCTCTCTCTCTCTCTCTGTGTACTTTGGTTGACTGTGTGATCTCTCGATCTCTCTCTCCTCTCGCGGGGGGATTCGAATCCTCTGCCTTCGCACAGTGAAGTTACGGTGACTTCACGCGATCTGAGCCGTCCGCGGGGAAAATAACGGTCCAGATCAGATGTTGCTACAGGTTTTACTGTAGCTACAGTATTTTTTACTGTAGCTACAGTAAAAATACTGTAGCAACATCTGATCTGGACCGTTATTTTCCCTGCGGACTGCTCAGATCGCGTGAAGTCACCGTGACTTCACTGTGCGCGAAGGCAGAGGATCCCAATCCCTCGCGGGGCACTCACACTACTCACACTAGGCTCTTCTGCTTTTGGGGTACTCGACTCAATCCGCACACAGAACTAACCTACCATATATAAAAAGCTAGATTCTAGTAGAATACATGGGACATTAGCATTACAACATGGCAATACACAACTACCAACCCTAATTCAACTACTAATATATATATTCATTATTGCTAATCTAACATATTTTCATAAAATGCCCAAAAAATTAGAACTAACCCAACAAAAAGCAAGTGTGACGAGAAGACTAGTGAAGCCGCCACCTCCTCTCTCTCTCCTCTCCTCTCTTACTCTTTTTCCCGAATTAAAATGACCTTTCAGCCGATTTTTGGGCCTTATATTGGGCACCAATCGTGCTACCATAGCGCAACTAGGGCGTGCGCACCGTCAATCGCATCACAGGAGTGTGACTGAACCATCAGTTGCATGTCAAAGCTGCGGCTCAGGCCCAAATTGCACGATCGTCCGCGCTGGCCAATCGCTCCTCCAAGAAACGAACATGGTATGCTCCTATAAAAAATTAAGAGGCTGCTCCAACATGTTTAAAAGCCCCAGTTTCTAGCTTCACTGTTGGTTTTAGCTGTAAATGCACTATAGCGATCGATAGTTTTTTCGAAGGCAAAAAATAAAAAAACTATTGTATCATTGACAATGTAAAGAAATAAAGAATAAAAACAAAAAAAAGCTGAAAAACAAATAAACAAAGAGCCAAAATTAAGAAGCTCACGTGTTCGAAAAGACTTATGCTTTCTTAAAGTTAGAAGTTAGAAACTAAATTCGTTTGAAGCGGGATCTAGCACGGCTTTATTCCTGTAAAACGAATAAACAAAGTTTACTCGAGAAGAATTCCAGCACTATGCACCTTTGTTTGTACGCTAGTGCGATGCCGTTTACCACGAACTCTCTGCCTCTCTTGGAGCTAGCTAGAGGCTAGAGCAGTGAAGACGGAAGAAGGCCACGTACAGAAGGATAATTTAGACCGCGGGTAGGCGTGCAGCCATGCGTCAAAAACTCAAAATGGATAGAATAGGTAGGAGCCAGTGCAACGCAATGAACTGTTTATACAGTGCACTGTAGCCATATTTTCCTTCAAATTTGGTTATAAGATATCTGTTTTTATAAATTTAGCCACTTTTTGAACTCCCAATGTACCTATGGACGCTGGCCGGCCACGCAATTTAATTAGATCTTGTGCTTAATTAGTGATAATTGTATTTAACTAGTGCTAATCATATAGCCTAATCCTGTAGCATGGCAAGCGATGGCCAAACGAACATTTGGAGGCCAAATATGAAAAAGTGATTATAGCATTATGTATGTGAACAATTCTAATGCAATGCAATACTCGGCAAGGATCTTGGATCCAGGCCTCCTCAAAGCCGTGGGTACGTACGTGTGCGCACGCTCGTGCACGTACTCCAACATGCAATGCAATTGTGCTAAAAAACTAAGACATGTTTTTTTAGAATATGGCTAGTGGTTTTTTAGCTATAATTAATAGGTTTTATTTGTGTTTTTCAAGATGACAGTGGATGGTAAAGATATCGATGTGGACGGCGCACATAGTTTGGACTCAAGAAGCCGTTTGGAGAATCCACTTAAAAACAATCTCATCTATTTCAATTTTTGAAAAAAGAAAAGATAAAATCTCAAAAATACAAACAAAGATAGTGCTCCAAATAGCTAGTGCTCCAAATAGCTGTAGGCTTTTGAGTTTTGATTTTTTTCACACTGTAGTAGTTACAATTACATTGTAGCGACAGTTAGCTTTTATCAAGTAATTAAATTTTAAAAATAAAAAATTCAATCATCAGAAATAATACAAAAAGAATAATAGAAAAACAAAAGGCAAAAAGTCTAAAACTTAAAAAATAAAATTAAAAAGCTTTCGAAAGACAGAGACAGAAATTATCTAGAGCGGAGTCTAACTGTCTAAGAGCAAGTACAATAGTATAGCCAACTAGTGGCTATAACACTTGTCCATTTCATCTATAGTCTTCAAAAAAATAGTTCATACAATAAGGTAGCTATTACAATAACTATTTGGCCCCACGTGTAAGAGAGTGAAATGCATATTTTTACGTGCTATAGCTAGCTGTAATTTAGTAGCCAGCTTCCTTCTCTCTCTTCCTTTCTCTCTCTGCCACATAAGATTTTATTGATATTATATTTGCTATAGTCTGCTGACTAAAACTTATTGTACCTGCTCTAAGTAGAGTGGCAGTGGTAGCCAGCTGATCAGCTGAACCCCACATCTCTGCATTCATATATGCAATCTGTGTACAGTACTTCCAGCTAGGACTGGAAGGGTCGCACAAGTATTTAGGAGTTGACCACGGCTTGGAACTTGGAAGCATTTTGTATTTTTTGTACCAATTTGGAAGCATTCAGATGCATTGGCCAATGGGCAAATGACAAGGGGTGATGATGCCACGGCCGTCACCAGCATGGCTGCATGCATGCTAGGCTGCTAACTAGTCGATCGAGGAAAAGAATTTGGCGTTACTTGCGGCTCTGTCATCTGCAGCAGCAGTGTTTCATTTTTGGAATTTTGGACACATCTAAGGGTCTATTTAGGAGAGCTCCACCAACTCCAGATCCACGAAAAACAGCTCCACTTCACGAAATTTTACCCAAACGCTCCAGCTCCGCAAAATCTGGATCCACCAAAATCCTGGATCTAAAGGCCAGATCCATGGATTTCATAGAGCTCCTCAAGGGGTGCTCCACCGTGGAGTTGGGTGGTAATTACCCACCAATGCCACTGGTTACACACCCTATCCCACCAAAAGTGGCCATTCCCACCAAAACCTCAATTTCGTGGATCTGGAGCTGCTGTACAAGCCAAACACTCCATGGTGGGATTCCAGATCCACAGTGGAGCTGCTCCATGGTGGAGCTGCTGCTCCAGATCCACGTTTTCAGTGTGAAGCTCTCCCAAACAGACCCTAACACTGTTGCAAGTAAAAATTCCAAATCTAGCCTTCGGAGCAAAAAAAATTCATATCTAGCCCCTGCTCGACCGCGGGATTGTGCCGTGCCGACATGTGGTCGGTCATGCGATCCCGGACCGCACGACCGCACTGTAGCTGGGTCGTGCGATCCGGGACCGCACGACTCCACTGTGCACCGGACGGCCGAGCGCACGATTCAATTTCCAACCGCATGACTCCACAACTCCGTAGCAGCCCTTGCTATCATGTTGTGGTCGGCATACGAATCTCGCGGTCGGGAGCTCGGTCATGCGGTCGGTAGAGAAATCGTGCACTGGAGCCGTTACACAGTGGAGTCGTGCGGTCCCGGACCGCACGACCCAGCTACAGTGCGGTTGCACGACCAGCCACGTGTCGGCACGACATAATCCGGCGGTCGGGCAGGGGGCTAGATATGGAAATTTTTTTTGCTCCGGAGGTCAGATTTGGAATTTTTGCTTGCAACAATGTTAGATGTGTCCAAATTTCTCATTTTTGTTCTTTGATGAGCGATGTTTTAGTAGAATTTATGTGTTATGTAATTATATTTATAGCTGATATAGATGAAGTTAAAATAGTGTCTATTGTAGATATTATTTTAAAAAATGCGTTATTTAAAATCTAGTTATTATAAAAAATTAAATCATAGATCCAAAAAAAGAGAACCATCGAATATAAAAAATGTCTACATAATGTCTTGGCTTCGGCTTAAAACTCTTCCTACCTCAAGAAATGTTCGGTGGTTGGATGGGTATTTATCGAACAGCTGATGCCGTTAATTCCATAATAAGGCATAATATGTCAGCGCAGTTCATATAAACTCATCTTTGGATAAAAAGATAGAGACGTGCCCAAAAAATCTTGTTTAAAACATATATCGACATGTATCAGATCATATCGCCAAAATATACCAGGGATTACAACTTGTTTTACCATTCGAAAGCAATTATTATGGTCATTGCGTGTGCGCCTTTACGTTATCAGAAAGGGGCGTGGTTGGCAGGTTGAGCCCACAGGCCGCCGTAGCACGCATCATATTTTCACATGTTGCACGCATTGAGCAATAGTTCTGTCCACACACGAAACATGGCTAGCTAGCTACTTCTTGACTAGCTAAACCCGGATCAGCGATCATACACCCATCGAGCAAAGTGGGGGATATGATGACCACACACGTAACCACCATCAAGATCAATCATTTTGTGCCGAGAGATTAATGAAATCAGAGGTTAAGACCTTAGAGGCCCCTTTGCCTTCAAAAAAAAATCACATGCTTTTTGGCAATAAACAAATTAAAGTGAGACGGCAACGTGTCTGTTCTTTATGTAGTTGATAATTTTTACCAGTAGAGGTAGCGTTTGTGCGAATGAACCGAATGACGATAAGTCTTCAAATAAGTTGTTTCGATAAGACGTTTCGAAAAGACGATGGAGGAGCTATACTGTTTGTTTATTTGAGGAAAACCATAAACTAAAAGAATAAGGCCAAAAGTGCATATATCTACTATTTGAGAGCATGAAATATTTAGGGCAATCACGTAATGAATAGAATAAAGAACCAAATATTATATATATAGACCATGCCAGGCAGGTGATGAGGCAAGTGTGAAACCATGCCAGGCAGGTGAGCGGGCAAGTGTGAAACCATACGATGCCTTAAGTATGGGTTAGGAACCGAGGCGTCTAACATGTTAACCAAGGCGTCTAACACCTCCGCAGTTGGAGCGTCAGCGGAGCGGACATTTAAACTGGACCGGAACTTGGTGAAAACAGAAGTTGGCAGCCCTTTGGTGAAGATGTCGGCGTACTGAGATGATGTTAGAACGTGAAGAACGCAGACATCGCCAAGACCAACTCATTCCCGGTCAAAGTGGAGGTCAATCTCAACATGTTTGATACGCTAATGTTGCACTAGATTTGTTGAAAGATAGACCGCACTGACATTGTCACAGTAGATGAGGGTAGCTCAGTGTAGAGGACTGTGAAGTTTCTAAAGAAGTTGGTGCAGCCAACACGCCTCAGCAACAGCATTGGCCGCGGTCTGGTACTTAGCCTCTGTACTCGAACGAGAGACAATATGTTGCGCTTGGAGGACTAGGAGACGAGATTGTCACTCAGGAACACGGCGTAGCCCGAAGTAAATTTGCACGTGTCAGGACAACCAACCCAGTCAGCGTTGGAGTAGACAACCAGATCCATAGAGGCTGCTTGGTGAAGAAGTAGGCCATGATTGATGGTGCCATGAAGATACTGAAGAATGCGCTTTACGGCGGCGAGGTGCAGCTCGCGAGGATCGTGTATATGGAGACAAACTTGCTGTATGGCGTAGGCAATATCGTGTCGGATCAACCACAAAAGCACTAGCAATAGAGGAGACCTTGGAATGAGTGTCAACAGGGGTACTACAAGACTTACAAGCAATCATGCCGCGCGTGGTCCAGAATGTCGAAGAGTATACGACCGCTGAGAGAGGAACATGCTGCCATCACGACGATTGACAGAAACACCCAGGAAATGGAGTGGACCAAGATCGTTCATAGGAAAAGCCTGTTGGAGGGAAGCAATCACTCGACAGAGCACACTGTCCGAAGAAGCAGTCAGCATAATATCGTCCACATAGAGTAGTAGGTAGACAGTGTCACCGCCTCAATGAGACACAAAAAGAGAGGTGCCAGACTTTGCCTCCATTAAACCAAGAGACAGCAAGTAGGCCGCAAAATAACTATACCAAGCCTGGGGTGCTTGTTTGAGACCGTAGAGACACTTATTGAGGTAGCAAACGTAATCCAAGTGAGAGGAATCCATAAATCCAGCTAGCTGTGAACAAAAGACAATCTCAGAGAGTGTGCCATGAAGAAACACATTCTTAACATCCAGTTGGTGGATAGATTGAAAATTTCATCAAAATCAACACTAGGACGTGTGAAACCACAAAGAACCTTGCAAGCCTTATAGCAGGCAAGAGTGCCATCCAAATTGTACTTATGCCGAAAAATCCACTTCCCAGTGTTCACATTGGCATTGGATGTCCGTAGAACAAGAGTCCATATGTTGTTGGCTTGAAAAGTAGTGTATTCCTCCTCCATGGCGCTGCGCCAATTAGGGTCGATGAGAGTAGCCCGGTATGTGGTTAGAATAGGAGACAGATTGGCAGAATGAAGGTTTATACGGGCGAGCAGCTGTCGAAAACCGTGCTTTCCACGAGTCACCATGGCGTGGGAGTTTTCGATCGTTTGGAGTGGCAAAATACATGGGGGAATCTACGGTAGAATGACCCCACCGGGAGCCAATGGGTCAATTGGTAGACCCACGGCAGAAGCACCGCGTGCTTCCACTGCCACGGGAGGAGTCGCGGCTGGAGCACTGGGTGCTACCACAGTTGTGGACAAAGTGACGGGCTAGGGGGAGTCCCTGCCAGGAGAGGCACTGTTAGCCGATGTCACGTGCGCAAGGTACGGGCACGCTGGGAACACGCATGACGTCGGGAGCCATCGACACGCTGGGGCTATGCACAACTGGCGTAGGGGAGGCAGCATCGTCTGGCTCCATGGCTGGTAGGAGCACGGGCCGGCATGTCACACCACGAGGAGCACCGAAACCTATAAAATGCGGAGGCCCAATGGGCATCAGCGTGTGATCAAGCTCCAACAAAAAATCAAGGCTAGTGGGGGAGGGCTGGGCGACGAGCTCAGCAAAGGAAAAGGACTCGTCAAACGTAACATGGTGGGTGATGATGCCCCGATTGGAGGAAAGATCGAGGCATCGATATCCCTTGTGTTCGAACAGGTAGCCGAGAAACACGCATATGGTGGAGCGAGGAGAAAGCTTGTGAGGAGCGGTGGCAGAAAGGTTCGGGTAACACTTGCAGCCAAAAACTTGAAGGTGAGAGTAGGAGAGGGAAACACCAAAGTGCGCAAAAAAAGGTGTTGAAAAAGTTCACCAATAACCACTGATCCCATGGACCAAGACTGGGAAATGCAAGATCCGGATTGACCCGAGGAGGCCACGTCGCAGGCGGCGGGTACGAGGGTAGCCGGTAGCCGGCCTGGAGTCGACCGGCTTAGCAGCGCGTGCGACTGAGGTGCACCATCGTGGCACGGTTGGGGCGGTGTGCTAGGGGCGCGTGGGCCGAGGAGGCCAGGGGTCTGACTTGGATGGAGTTGCCCAGGGCACATTTGGATGGTGTTAGTCTAGGGGTTGTAGAAGGAGGGCAGCCAACCAGAGGTGTTGCCCCTGGAGTGACCACCCGCACCTCCGCCGCCAGGCTTGGTGTTGCTACCGACGTTGCCGGGGTGACTGGATCCACTCCCGCCATCGTCGATGCTACTGGAGGGAGAGCCTGGGGGCGCTAGTGGAGTAGCGGCTAGACGTGCTGCCGCCGCCCCTGGAGACACCACCGCCAGGACCCCCATTGTCGGTGGGGGTCGTGGTGATGAGGGCTGTGGAGGGAGTGGAGGGACGCGATGACATCGTAATTTCTTTGAGTAGCATATTGGAGTGGGCCTCGATGAACAAGGGGAATAGCTTCTGGCGCGTTAACAGGGCTGCTATGTATGCAAATTTCACGTTCAGGGCGCGTAGAACGAACAGAACAAGGGTGCAATCAGACATCGGTTCGCCCAAGTCGCCGAGGGCATCGACCATGCTCTTCAGCTTGCGGTAGTAGTCGGAGATGGAGAGGCCGCCTTGGACGAAGTTGTGAAACTCCACGTCAGGTACAGAACACACACCTCCTTGTTGTCGATGAACTGTTGCTCGAGGCCCACCCATACGAGCGTGCCATGGAGGTAAGAGTCATCATGATCTCGAAGAGTTCGGCGGAGATGGTGCCGTAGAGCCATGAGAGAACGAGATAATCAATTCGCCAGTCGGTGACGTCGGGGTGGGCGTCGTTGGAGAGCATTTGGTCGGAGAGGGCGTACTTCCCGAGGGTGATGAGAAAGAGGTCGTGCCATTTGTTGTAATTTGGACAGGCGAGGTCGAGGACGACAGGGACGAGAGCCTTGACGTTGAGGACACCGTACGCTTGGGTGTGGAGGGAAGCAAAGGCAGCTACCTCGGAAGAGGGCTAGTGCCTGTGCGGCCTTCTAGTGCGCAGTAGTACCCTGCGCGCGCGTGCGCAGCAGTGGCAGCGGCGACCTCTTGCTCGTGGCGTGTGGCTTTGTCTTCGCCAGCCATGTCGGTGGAATTAGCGAAAGGGTGCGGTCGTAGGAGCGATCGCTTTTGATACCATGAGAGCGTGGAATATTTGGGGCAATCACGCAATGAATAGAATGAAGAATCAAATGTTACATATATATACTATGCCAGGCAGATGAGGAGGCAAGTGTGAAACAATGCCAGGCAGGTGAGGGGGCAAATGTGAAATCATACCAGGAAGGTGAGGGAGTAAGTGTGAAACCATGCCAAGTGTGAAACTGTCAGGTAAGTGAAGGAGCAAGTGTGAAACCATGTCATGCCTTAAGTATAGGCTAGGAACTAAGATGTCTAATATGTTAACCAAGTCATCTAACGCTATTCATGTGAATTTCCCACCGTAGAAAAAAGAACGAGAAAGGTAACCCGACATCTTACATTTTTGTGTTATGTTGTGTTGGAACTAGACAGGGCACAGGTGCCACGAGGTGGTAATTTGCCACTACAATAGGTTGCGGCTTACAAAAGTGTCCGTCCTACAACAGAGCCAGTCCACAACAGTGTCCGCCCTCAAATAGAATGCGTGTCCGCCCTCGAATAGAATGCGCCTCCTCAAGCTTCTAAACTAAAAGGTGAATTCCCTCTCCATTATCTTCTTTGGGCCATTTAGAATGCAGAAACTCAAACACGCAGGATCGAAATAGGGAAACACAGAACAGGAACAATAACGCAGGAAATTGAAACTTTAAAAGAGGTGTTTGGATACTGCACAGGAAAAACACATGATTGCACGAGATAAAGGAAAGAGAACATGAGGTATGACCTCAGAGAAATTTTCCTCCAAAATCCCAATATTGGAATAGCCTATTCCATACAAAATTTCAAATGAATTCATTGGCTCGATCCTTTCCTCTAAAGGCATTCATAGGAAATTTTCCTACAGGATTCTAATCCTAAAAAATTCATATGTTTTCCTTCATTCCAAATGTGGCCTTAGAGAAGCCAACTTCCAAGGGAACCTTTATCATACAGGGCATGTCCAGCCTACCACAATACCAGGCCCGGCCCTGAGGGGGGGCGAGCGGGGCGGCCGCACCGGGCCCCCAAAATTCAGGGGCCCCCACCCATATACATAGTATATATACTAGTATACTATCCGTCTTTCGATTTTTCGAATTCCCGGCCGGCCGACTTCTCGTCTTCTGATCTTCTTGTCTTCGGTCTTCAGCAGCGACAGGCTCTCGGCTCTCCACGGCAAGCCGCCGCCAGCCGCCTTTCCTCGGTTCCTCCTAAGGCCTTTGGCTCCGGTGGGTGAGGCTCTCCACGGTGAGCCGCCAGCATGCAGATAGCAAGCCCGGTTGCGGTAACGCCGCCGTCGGATCGAAGATCGTGAAGCCCTCCCGCACCCTTGTCTTCTCGGGTACGTACGCCACTGTCGCTCTGCACACACTCCATAGAGCTCACGTATACACGCATACTCTGTATCATCAACTTAATTTCTCCAGATTAATTAAGTTTCAACATTGTCACGTTATTTTGTCAACTCATCGCGAAAAATGTACAACATGATGGTGAGACATGTCTGGTTTCTTCTGTCATTTATGTAGGCGACTACTGCAATATCGAACCAGGCAACGAGGCCGCCGCCCTTCTTCCAGCAGGTCCACAACTCCACATCTACATCACTTTGTCATTGCTTCTTGTAGTTTGCATATTAGGAATTTTTTAATCAATAATTAGTGCTTTGTAGTTACTAATTATACTATTGTTCTTTAAATTTTCAGTACCATGTCATCTAGAAAATATGCATCCGGCAGTGAAAAAAGAAAAAAGAGGAAACGAATAGATGAGTTGATAGAATCACAGAGAGGATCCATTGACAAATTTTTTAAAAGTAATACGAGCAGTTCAAGAAATCCTGATGAATTGACGATAGTTGCTGTGGAGGAAGATGCTAATGTGAATATAGAAGATGAGGGCCCTACGGAAGACCATGTCAACATCAACACAGATGATAACAATGTGAGTGATCATGAGCACATATTTAATTCATTTGCTACAGAATCTGCTAGTTTTGATGAACCAGTATTTACTACAAATATTTATGATCCGATAAATTGGGGTAATCTTGATAACAAAGAAAGAGACATATTAGTGGAGAAGGGGCCCTCATCTTGATAAATTGGGGTAATCTTGATAACAAAGCTTTGAGTATGATCATTGCCAAAGATATTGCAGCTCAAATGAATGTAGAGCCATCATTTCCAGTTAAGCGGCGTGTTCTTAGAAAGAAACAGTTTGATGAAATTGATTGTGATGAAGCAGTTTTGCAAGCTGAGAAGGAATTTGAAGTTAATTATTTTTTTGTTATGGTTGATATGGCAATCAATTCATTGAAAAGTAGATTTCAAGAACTCCAAACATTCGGAAGTATATTTGGATTTTTAATGAGTTCAACAACATTGAAGTCATTGGATCGAACTGAATTAAAAGAATGTTGTATAAAGTTTGCAGAAACTTTCTCTCTAGATGGTTCATCTGATGTTGAGTTAAATGATCTAATTTCTGAGTTAAGTGTTATGCAATTGACTTTATCAGATAAACCAATTTCTGCTATGGAGATCTTTGAGTTTGTCAGAGAAGCGGATTGTTATCCTAATATTTCTATTGCTTATCGGATTTTATTTACTATGCCTGTGACTGTGGCATCAGCTGAAAGAAGCTTTTCAAAGTTGAAATTGTTGAAGAATCATTTAAGGTCAACAATGTCTCAAGAGAGGTTAAACGGTTTGGCAACTTTATATATTAAGAAGAAATTATTGGATGAGATTGATATCAATACCATCATCAATGACTTCGCATCTAGAAATGTTAGAAGAAAATTTTAAGGTAATATCTATAAACTCTTTGATATGAATTTTTCTTTAATACATAACGCATTTTAAGTGTTTGTTGGTAAAATTAGATACATATATATATGTGTGTATGTAGATTTATATTTAGATATTTATACTAGGCCCCTTATTTCTAGTTTCGCCCCGGACCCCTAAAACCCCAGGACCAGCCCTGCACAATACATTCGCAAAATCGCAACATATTGGGATTGGCCTGTAATTTTATCTGCACAAGGTTCTGATCTATCTCTACGCAACAGCTGGGGTCCTTAGCTTGACCCATCATCCAATCAAAAGGGAAGGAAAGCCAAAGCAGCAGACGGCATTAGCCACCCTCGCAAGCCCAAATAATTAGCAACACTCGCAACACAACAACGCACCAAGTCCCAATCAGCTGCAGAAGATGTCATTGCTGGGGTTTGGCGGCATATTCTCCATGTGGAGAGTGACAGATTACATACAGATAACCATAGCCATTGAGAGTCACAGGCACGCACAACACAACACAGGAAAGGCTGCAGCTGGGCTGAGCTGAGCTGAGCTGCCTAGCTTGCTAGGGTACCTAGCACAAGCCAGTCAGCTAGTGGAGCCTGTGCCCTACAGGCTCCAACATCATTCATATGTGCATGCACTGTGCATATGTGCATATGCTGGGAAAAGACAGTAGAGAAAGGGTGGATGGAGCTGGATTGGATGCATGCAACGCAAGCCACCGCTGCAGCGGCTGCTGCTGCTTTTAGGTGTCACTCCAGTGCCAAGAAAAAGGCTGGTGGCATTTTGCTGCCATGTGCAAAAACGAAGGAAAGCCTGCACCAGAAATTGGTGTTACCTGAGGTGGAGGCCTTTGCTCATTGGCTGCTTCTAAACCACCACTCCAGAAAAATGGGTGGTGAAAGCAGCTAATTTGTCTAATGCATGATTGGTCAGTTCAGTGCTTACATGCGGCTTACCTGACATAGTAGTCATATAACAATGGGAATTCCTAGATTTTGTTGTGGTATATATATAGCCCGGCCTCCTAAGGCCCGGTTCTTTTCAGCTTCTAAAAACTGCTTTTCGGCTTTTCTACAGTAACTAGCTTTTAAACGGAATATTTTTTCAAGATAGGGTCTATTAGTTAATTGTAGTACATACTTTACTGACTTCATTTATATCAGCAAAAACCGCACGCGAGTTACTGTTACTCTGTAATCTCTCGTACAAACAGCCCAAAAGCCAAAAGCCGCAACCAAAAACCACAAACCGCAGCAAAAAAGAACAGGCCCTAAATAGTCCCATGCCATACAAGCATAATAGCCTCTACGTAGTGTTCCATATTAGAAAAACTAGGTTTTCTTTCTTTTTTTTAACGGTTTGCTTGGAACAAAGGAAACCTACAGGAATTTTGTAGGATTAATCTTATAGGGATGAGCCTTCGGAACATTATGGCCCAAGGAGTTCCTATGAGAAACTTCTCTTTCCTCCACATTTTGATTTTTGAGGCCTCCTTTAGCGGGAATATTTTTCTGATTCTAGGGCCATGAAGGAATAACTCATGTAAAAATTCCTTTTACAAGTCCTTGGCAAAATCACTCAATCTCTCCACTGTTCTCTTTCGTACAAAATTCCTGTTGAGGCGTTGTACAATTGTCATGTTCCAGTTCACATGAAAATCCACTGTACGTGACATCCAATTCCTGTTGCCTGTTTGTGCAACTAATTCGTATAAGCATGCATTTCAGCATTCATGTACTGTTTAGAGCTGTTTGTTCTATGCTTTCTTAAATAGTGATTTACATAATTTTTAAAGCATAATTGATGAATTGATATTATTTATCTTCTTATTTATTTTAAAATTAGTACTATTTTTATTAGAGAGGAAAGTATACAAGCGCGGAAACATGTTACAGCCCGAATGAGGCCCGCTTTCATGTACACTCCATACAGCCCACTTTAAAAACAGAACATGGCTCCACAGATGGGCCTGCCAACCTTATCGCTTTTCAGAGAAATTAAAGGTGGTATAAACATTTTATTAAGGTACAAACCTAAATCACTTTCTTTTAAATAAATCAAGTTCTGAACAAAAAATACAATGTAAGAATAAAATAAAACTTGGTCCAAAGATCATTGATTCTGTGTGAATGAATTATGTTATGTTCCTTCATTCTGATTAAAAATATTATACTAGCTAGAAGCCTAGAACTATACAATGCTGGCGACAGAACGTACAAGATGGTTTAACATGCTGACATATATCTCCGAAGTCAGGACCATTTCTACTATGTACCATGTTAATCTTTTTTAATATGATCATGAACCATGCACCTTGCTCTACCTTGCCTACTCACAAAGCCCATGAAATTTTACAAAATCAATCAGGTTAACCTGCCCCAAGAAAAGTCCAACTTGCTCCAACTGCAGCTAGTAAAATATGGAATCCAAACTGGTAATGAGTTGTTTCATCAATCTTTAACTGCTCATTTGGCTTGTTGATCACTGGATTGGTCAGATGCTTGTCCCAACACCACTATTCAACTCCGCAACCAAACAAGAAGAAGCATCAAGAACAGCATCGCGCCCTGCATACGCATTGACAAAAGACTTGGCATGAAAAATCCGGAGCTGGAACGGTTCACCTTCTTTTGGAGCTCCTGTCACAATCCATGACATCAGACTAATAGAGTAATAGCTAAACAATGGGAGGCTTAAAGACTGGAGCTGGCAAATTAGGCTAAGCAATTCTTACGCCCTGTTTGGAATGCGGGAATTTTTCCCGATTCCTGCGGGAATTGAACTGTTTCCTGCAAAATTCCTGTGAAATTCCTCTGTTCCAAACAGGCCCTAGTCTTTCTGATTGTGGTAGCTTTAGAAGTATTCTCTTTATCAAGAATACTTGACACTCTTGTCTTTGACCAATCAAATATTGTTAATTTGGAGGAAAAAAATACAGGATTTCATTCCTAAGGAATTGATCACTGTATCCATTTGATTTGCAGGAATCGATCAAAGGAAAAACGAAGGAAATTTTCCTATGCCCTCCATTCCACAGGGAAAACGTAGAAAAACATCCACTCTCACCTCTTTTTTCTCTCTCTTCCTACGAATCAAATACTCAATCTTACAATATTCCTGCATTTTCCAATCCTCTGTTTGGCACACGCCTTCCTATTTTATTCTTGTGTTTTTAAAATCTTGCGAATCAAGAGGCCGTAATCTTTGACCACTAATACTTTTTAGATATTTAGTTTATATTAAAATGATATTGTTATATTTGTCGTAACAAATATTTTCATAGCATTATAATTCCAAAACACTTCATAAATTAAATGCATTAGTATAAAATTAATTGTCACAGTTTAACTTTGGAGATTGTAAAAAGTTAAGTGTACCTAGTATTTTCAGACGGAGAGAATACAAAATATCCTGTGCACGCAAACCCCCTACCATGCGCAATAATACTACCCCTTTGATTAGTGCATGAGTTAACTCGAAAAATTCTTATGTGTTCATAATAGTAAATATTTTCTACCATTGTATAACATTACAATTGCAAATCAAGAAAATATTGAGTTTAGACATGGAAAATTGCGGAGATAAAATAAACTTATAAAGTTTGTATCACTGGGAGAAACGAACATACAAAATATCTGACATCATAAAAGAAGGCACAAGAAAATGTTAATATTCACAAAACCTCACATTTTTTCCATTCCTTTTGACACCGACTGAGTTTAGACTTAAAACTTTGTAGGATGGAGAAATATCAAGTGAAAAGGCAGCAAATTTACATGTTTCTAAAAATTCTCAAAAAAATTACCAGATGTAGGTGAGGATATATATGCTCTATATATCTACAAAATTTCATGATCAAATACGCATTTGTGAAACATGAAAAAGACAAATACTTAGGCAAAATAGTGAAAGCACTATTTCGTAAAGTATTTGTCTATTTTGTATATCGAAAATGCAATCGGGTTTGATCTTGTAATTTACGGAGATATATAAAATGCCCTCCACTACATATCATAATTTTTTTGAGAACATCTAAGTTTGATTTTCATAGAATTTTTACTTATTTGTATTTTCACTGGATACGCCGCCTTGTAAGATATATAGTTGCTAGATCATATTAAGGATTACCTGAGCAATTTGATGCCCTACTCAAAAGGATTAGCACGATATCACTTATTGAAGAGTTTGTACTAGATATGTAACCACGTTTTTTTTTCCATATAATATTAACTAAATTATATTGACCCCTTAGTTAGGTTATAAATTTTTTAACTAAAAATAATATTTTTACAAACTTTGAAGTTGTATCCCTTTTTTTCAAGTTTACTTTTGCATTTAAATTTTGGAATGCATGAAATTAGATGTCATTTGGTCTCTACCATCAAACGCATGGCATAGCTAGCACTATAACAAGTTTTTTTTTCACATTTGACCCCAGGCGTACTTTGTTTTTTGTTGTTGTTTTTTTTTTTGCAAATTTGACCCCATCTGTGACCTCAACGGTAGAAGCCGATGACACGTGTTGCCTGCCAAGCTGCCCGAGCCTGGCATGAGAGCACATCCTCTGTAGCCCGCTCCAGCTCAGAATCAAACAAGCGGTCACGACAGGTGGTGGGGTCCACCATCATGCAGTAGTGCAAGCTCGGTAGGCACGAGTAGAGAGGTAGCTTGCTACTGCACCCAACTAGCTCGGCAGGTGCCTACCTACCCTTATTGGTTGCTAGTGCAGTCCCCGCATACACAAATTTCCTCGCACGTCGCTCTCTAAGTTGAAGCTCCCCGTGAACTCATTTTCTTTCCTGTCAAGCGACCGAGATTGAGTGAGAAGAAAGAAAGAGAGAGAAGAGAGTTTCAATTAGTTTTTAAGCTGGTTTTGCTAGAATTTAGGAGATTTTCTAGTTGGAAAACGTGTAGATCTGATGGAGACCTTCAAGAAAAGGTATGGCTGGGTTCTTTTGAGCTTAAAGTTGGCTTATGCTTGTTCTGTCTAGTAGCTAACTTTTAAACAATACGTTTTTTTAAGACGAGGTTAATAGAAAAATTATAGTAAAAAGTGTACTGAGCTCAGATGTACCAGCCAAAATTATATGCGACTATTTTTTTATGCATACTGCCTCTCGCGAACAGTCATAATTCAAATATTTAAGACATAAGGTTTATGCCATTAGCCAAAATGAACCCACCCTATGTTTCATTCGCATGCGAGGAATGTGCTTAATATACCATTATGGAATACGCTTGGTAACCATATTTAGTTGACATATTTATTTACTTTATGTGGATGATGTGTTGTAATTAGCCATGTTAATGATGTATTAGTGGTGATAATAATGACACTTTGTAATTAGCCATGTTGAAGAAACGTGCACTATTACTTTTAGTATTCTTGGTGCCTTTGTAATTTAGAAAATATGTATATATATACCTAGTGTGATTAAAAAATGTAGAAAATGATGATAATATTGCAGTAATGTACACTGTTATTTTTAGTATTTGTGTGTGAGAGAGACCATGTGGTTATGACCCCATGTTTGTGATGAGTAATTGACAAGTATTTTGGAAAGATTGAGTTTGTTTTGTGCGTTTCGTGCCATGATGGCATTTGGCTCAGTCGGGTTTGGTTAGTCAGACTTGAGGCGTATTCTTTCTCCCGTTTGAGCTTTTGGGCCGTTTTGTACTTGAGTACGATTCATTGATGCTAATTGTGTTTACTTGTGTCGAGCGGTGCTATGTAATGTGTTTCTTGTCTGTGATGGCTGCAGGACGTCGAGGCGGAGTCGTGGCGAGGCACAGAGGACCGGACTAGGCGCAGGTGGTGTCGAGGTCAGAACGGTCGAGGTGTGCTGAAAACGGCGAGTGCTCGAGGTAGTTGCGAGGCTTGGAAGGCAAGGAATGAGGAAGCTTCCCGGAAGGTGCACGAGGGGCGTTTTGGTGAATACGCAAAGCTGCACTAAAGGAAGTGGATTGTGGTTAAAGCACTAGAGTTACTAGATAAAGAGTAAAGCTTAATGGGCAAAGCAAAATTGGAAACCCATTATGAGAGGCTATATATAGATGCATGTCTCCTGGTGCATGTATGGCTTGAGTGAGTGGTTAGGGCTTTTGCTTTGTGTCTCCTCTTTGTGCTTTAGTTGTTGAGAGCTGTTGGAGAGAGCAGAGTTCGTTGTTTTCTTGTCTCCCTGTGTATGTTGGAGAGATGAGATGAGTTCTTGAGATGTTTGTGTGAGGAGAGAGTTGTAATCCCTGTATAATCATTCATCTATCTTCCTCTCTATCAATACAAGGATGATTCTGTTGGCTATTTTCATCTTTTGGCTTTGGATATGATGAGTTTCATTTCTGCCCTCTCTCTGTTCTTCCCTGTTTGTTTTGATTCTGAGATGATTTGGTTGCTTATTTGATTGAATCTTGGAAGCTCTGAGATGGGGAGTGATTTAAGGTCCCTTGGGCATTCCATTTTCAAGATCAAATGGGAGTTTCATTAATCTTTGTGCTTTCTTGGACCCTTGTCAAATCTGCCCTGTTCTTGTTAATTCTAGGGTTTGGGTACAGAGCTCCTTTGGATTTTCTATTTCCCTTCTTTAAGTGGCTTGAGACTTGGGCTCTTAGATGTTTGGATCATTGCTAAGCTAACTTCAAAGTCCCATGAGCAAAGGATCCAAGAATCAAGAGTAATCTGGATTTTAGCTCATACCTTGCTAGAATTTCAGATTTTGTCAAAAATCTTGATTCATCGCTTTCAGTTGAAATCTCTGGATTCCAAAGCTCCCAATGGTCTTTAGTTTGTATTCTTAGCCTTCTGGGTGGTGGAGAATAGAATCAAATCACAAAAACCCTTATTTTCAAAAGACTTCAGTATTTTCAGCCTTGGCCTCGGGTTGTTTGCCCTTTTGGTTCAGATTAACCAGTCTAACCGGTTGGTGGCTTGCGGTCTGACTGCCCGTGTCAAGGCAGTCCGACCGGCGTGAGGGGAGCGGTCAGACCGGCAGCATCCATGCGGTCTGACCGCCCGTGCTGTTGAAGCTCTGATTTGATTTTCGTTTTTTTGCTCCTTTAGTTGTATTGCCTTCTCTTCTGCATGATTAAGGTCCTTATGAGTATTTAATGCCCTTTTCATAGCTCTGTAGCTACCGGAGAGGAACCTCACTCGTGGATACTTTTGAGAGGTGGTTTTTAAAGTCGACATTCACCCCCCCTCTGTCGCCGATTTCGATCCAACAGTGTGTGTATGTATCTATATACATGCATATATGCACATGTCCATGGTCATATATGGTAGCTCCGATATGTAGATGTGTATGATCATTTTTTGTTGTGTTTAATTGTATTTAGCATCATCGAAAATAAGTAGATTTCATCTGCATTGGTCCTAGATACGTGATGTTGGATATGGAATATTTGTTTCTGTTCTACGGGGAGGGTGTCATACTGGATGGACCGTATGGGACGGACCTAAAAAATTATGAATGGGCCGTGATTTGGGCTTCTGGGTTTGAAGGAGATGGGTCCACTTGAGCTCAAAAGGTGAGTACGTAATGCATTTGATGGGAGATAGTCATGGAGAAGCTTGTCATCGAGACAGTGACTGCCACAATGGTTGGAGCTTTGGGTGAGTGTTTCAGGGAGCTGAAGAAGGTGGTTGGCAACATTGCTTGGGGATAGTACATGGAGATTGCAAGCAATCCTGGTGTGACAATATATAGGAAACCGATGGCATATTTGTAGTTTGTGGAGAGAGGGGAATCATCAAGCAGGGCCAAGGCCGGTGGGAGTGGTAGTGTGGAAGTGACACTGTTGGTTGGTGGTGGCGTTATGGAACCTACTGTTGGTGGGAATGATGGTGGCGAAGTGAAACCTGCTGTTGGTGCGCATGGTGGTGGCGCGGTGGAACCTGGTGTTGGTAAGGATGATGGAGGGCTAAGAAGATGTGCTCAGAATTTTGAGCCAACCGAAGTTGCAGAGAGATGGTGGGAAGTGTGTGTTGACCACCATGAATATTTGGGTGGCCTATCATATGGAATACTATCCAACATGAGGAGGATGTTGACACAGCTAGCAGTGGAGGCCATCTGGTGTAGATGCTGGTGGGGGCGGCGCATTCGGTGGCATTGTGTGCACTCTCATGGAAGGACAATACTTCCCCAACAAGTGTGTTGCGTAGCAAGCCATTGCTAGATATGCCTTGAACATAAGCCACATGTATCAGGTGCATAGGTCAAACCCCAACATGTATGTGGTGAAGTGTATGAATGATTCTTGTCTTGGGAAGGTCTATGCATGAAGATTTGGAGGCAGTTTAATGAACTTCTTGATAACGGTGGTGAAGGATTACATTTGTGTGCTTGTGGAGCCAATACACAAGCATAGGAAAGTGACATCGTCATATGTTGCCAGCTTAATCAGTCACCTCGTAGTTGTAGACATCATAGTTTCACCGAAGCTGTTGATGGCCCATGTTGGGAACCTGGTTGGTTTTCTGGTGAGTTACGATAAGATGTGGTGGATGAGGAGGAAGATCATACATAGAATGTACGGTACATACGAGGAGACTTATGACTTTATGTCAAGAATGTTGCATCAGATTGTCGATGCCAATCTTGATACATACACAAATAAGATGGAGAGGGTGAAGTGTTCAAAGAGGCCCGATTATTTTGTTCTTGACCGAGTGTTCTGGGCATTTCGGCAGGCAATCCTAGGGTTCAAGTACTATCATCCAGTGCTCGCGATGGATGAAATATTCCTCTCTGGCAAGTATAAGGGCACGGTATTGATGGTGGTGGCAGCCAATGCGAATGACCAACTACTCCCAGTGGCCTTTACAATTGTAGAAAATGAGAACACTGATAGCTGGTTGTGGTTTCTAGCTAACGTGAAGAAAGCAATAGCACCTGATCATGGACCGTAACGCTGGTCTAGCTGGTTGTGGTTTCTAGCTAACGTGAAGAAAGTAGTAGCTCAAGGTCAATCCAATGTCCGTCTGATCATGGACTGTAACGCCGGTCTGTTGTCAACACTGAGCACTATGCAGTAAGGGACGCAACAACCATTTCAGTGGAACGACATGAGGATCTATTGGTGCATGATTTATCTTACGGTGAACTTTCACACCCGTTTCTGCAACAAAGTGTTGGTGACAAAATTCGAGAAGCTCTACATACAGAACTAGAGGCACAAGTTCAATGAAATATGGAAAGAGCTCAATGAAGAGACCTCAAGGAATGTGAGGGAGTTGGAGGCAGCGGAACTGGCGGTAGCTCAGGGCACTTCGTAGCAGTTGACCAGTCCATCCAATGGATGAACTTGCATGCCCCTGAGCTGGAGAAATAGTCACTGCTTAACCACACTGTCGGTTACTTCGTGAATAGAGCTGTGATTCCAAAGAAGCAGTTGGATGAAGGAAGCAATTCTCTGAAAATGATGTAGCCCTACATAGATCAAAAAATTAGGAAGGCTCATTCGCATGTCGCTCAAACTGGACAGGACAAGGAAGCTGTTTGAGATCTGTTTGAGGGAGAAGTATGTCATGGTTCATGCTGGAGGGGATCGCAAGCATACATGCATCATCAGAGATATAGTGGCCTACATGTGCAACAAGCTAAAGCTCCTCCACAAGCCTTCCTCGCTGTATACGCAACGTGCACTGTGTGGTGGTAGTCCTCCATGCAGTATGTATCGGAATATTATGACATCCATCATTTGTGTGGGACTTGTAGTGCTGAGTTCAACTCCTATAGGGTGGACATCATTACAGGGACCTTTGGTTGGGGCAAGTGAAGTGGGTGCCAAACGATGCACTCAAGCAGCCCAGCCGCGAAAGACGACAGTCCAGCCGCATCCGCAATGACATAAATGATAGTTAGCATGGCTAATGAAACATACCATGGAAGTGCAGGCTATGCAAGACAGTGAGACACTCCATGAGGGACTGCCCAATTAGGCCAACTTCATTGGCCGCACCATAGACATGGTGATGTGTACTACCTTCACTTATGTACTCATTCATGTTTTGTTCTCGTTAGGCTACTATGATCCAGAATATAGTGTTGTGTGTCACGATGTTCTTAGTAGTTGCCAGTGAACCTAGATTTGGAAGGCTGTCATGTCGTACGCAACGATGTATGTCATTATTTCAATAAAGTAATGGTTTGCAATGTAACTTTCCATGCGTTTTAATTAAGTTGAGTCACTATGTTGCCATATTATTTTTTGTAACTTGATATGGAGTCTGATATGTTCTTTTTTGCACTATAGGAAATGGCCGCTGGTGATGGTGATGAGTGGGGTATGTTGCTAAACCTATCTTGGGATGGCCAATATCATTGTCGGGCGTGGTTGAGTGGTGATGGGTCGCTTCCCTTTGTTCTCTAGGTCCTTGGGAGGACTGGCCTCTCGACAATCGCTACATTCCAGTTTTGCAGCGGGTAGAGTTGCTACCCATAGTGAGGATGATGCATATTAGGCACTCATTCACGTTGTACTCACTGCTTCTATTGGTGATCGTTAATCGGTGGAGGTTGGAGACCCACATGCTTCATTTTAGGGGTGAGATGGCCATCACCCTGTAGGATGTTGCTTACCTTACCGACCTACCACTATGGGGTTGTGTTGTGGTTCCATCCCCCATATTAGCCCATTGGAAGGTATGTCTGCTACACAAGTTTAGTCATCCCATCCCAGACAGGATCCCAGGTGTGCCACATTCATGGCTGTGACGATGCATGCACTGCCCAACAAACACGCCGCCTGAGGTTGTGAGGTCCCACCTAATTGCTTACCTGCTCTTCCTGTTTGGGTGGGTCTTGTTTTCTATGACACAGGGAGATTAGGTATACCCTAGCTACATCCACCTTGCGGAGTCCTTGGTCGACGCTTAGCCTGGTAAGATCCTGCTATACAGTTAGGGCTCGATTGTACTAAGCACAAACTACATGGGTTTGTGCGATATCTCATAGCATGTTGCAGGCAAGCCAAGCCTCGCCGTCTGCTACACCTTGTAGTTATGGTCACTTCTGTTTGGCAAGGCTCACACATATCTTAGATATCTTAGATATAGCTTTGATTGATGGTCCATGCGTGTTGCCATTTGTATCATCCGAGTAGCGCAATTTAAAATTCCATAAGGTGCGTCATGTTCGTACACAAAGTTTACTAGAATTTAACAATATGCAACACTTTTTTGGAGTAAAATGGCAACACACACCAGCTACTCTCAGTGAATTCACAGCACTAGCCAGCTTTTCTCAGTGAGCTAACAACGTGCACTAGCTTTTCTTAGTGAGCTAACAGCACACGCTAGCATTTCTCAGTGAGTTGACAATAGCACTAACTTTTCTCATTGAATTACAATACGCATAGCTTTCCGCACTGAGTTAACAACATGCACTAGTTTTTCTTAGTGAATTGACAGCAACCGCTAGCTGTCCTTAGTGATTTAATAACACACGCTAGCTTTTCTTGTTGAGTTCACAGCACGTGCTGGCTTTTGATAGTGCGTTGATAATACGTACTAGTTTTTCTCAGTGAATTTACAATGACGTGACATTTCCTGTGTCCACAAGATTTGCTCTCTAGACATGAGTACGCTTTCATTTAACAAAATTTACTCCCAAACACTACAATTGGCTGCCTATAAAATGGGGCCAGACTCCATGACTAGAGCCAAAACTTCACTCAAGCTGATCTAGAAGAGAGGGGAGGTTGAGGACGTCACTTAGCCGGGGTTAGGGATGTCAAATTATAAAGAGATGCTTTGGAAGAAGAAGTGGGTTACCAAGATGAAGAGATCCAAGTGGGTTACCAAGATGAAGAGATCCTACCCTAATAATTCTTGTAAGGATGCACATGTGCCACCAGAGTTTCCTTGCCTGTAGTGCGATTATGGTAAGTCGGCACAAATCATTCATTCAATACATCCAGCCATTGCCGCTAGGGCGCACTACACGTGCAACGATAACCGTGTAAGTGAATGTCACATATTCATAAATCATATTGCATGTTTCATTTCACATATCACAAACCTTCTTTGTGCATGATGGTAGGTAACAGAGTATTGCTACTTCTTTCAATGGATTGATAGCCCGGAGAGGTATGCCAGGGCATTCATGAGCAAAAATGCATGCTTAATTATCCAGTGGCACCCGAGAACTTCACTCATTGGAAACCTTACACCCCGTAGGATAAGGGAAAGGCTGAGAGGGGGAAAGACAAGGGAAAGGCGCCGATGGCCCCTGAAGCCTCTACTAAACAGGAGGTTATTTTGGACTTGGACAAGCCTGTACATGTCCTAGAAACTGAGTATTGGGTGGTCGTTGTGAAGGCCAAAGCCTATAGGGGAGACAGGGGAAAGGCACTGATGGATCAAAATGCATAGGACATATGATCGCAAGCCTAACTTCTTTTCCATCCTTAGTGTTTTCGATTCTAAAAGACGCATATGTATCTTAGTTGTAGTTCGGGTTGATGGTTCATGCATATTGCCATTTGTATCATGGAAGTAGTGAGGTAAACATATGCACCTAACTAAACTCTATGCTCCATGTAATTCGCACCTTCATTACAAAGTATTATGCCAGGCTCGAATGGTAAATTACTTAATGCAACGTGGGGCGCGTTAGTCAAATTCGAACATTAATAATTAGCTATTATTTCAAAACTACTAAAAACACAAAAATGCAAGAATTTTTTGTGAATCATATATTTTTTCATTACTATAATATTTTCAATAATGTATTATTAAAAAATCATCTAAATGGGGGCCACTTGCGTGCTAATGTGTTGTGGTAGGACCTGTCGAGGTCGTGAGACGTGGTAGGACCTGTCGAGCTCATGCAGTGTGGCATGACAGTGGGGCCCATTACCTTCCATGCCTGTTCGTAAATGCCAAGCTGAAGTGACCTACCATGGTCCTCATATCTTGCCAAGCTGGGGTAGCGTGGTAGGTGACACATGTCTAGCACTGCTACTGCGGTCACGAAGGGGCCAGATTTACGATTTCAAGTGAACGGGAGCTAGATTAAAAAAATACTAAAGGACTAGAAATAAATAGTTACAACATCTCAAATCCTAATAACTAATTAAATTATGTTCAAATCAATGTTTTCTGCATTTTGATGGATTTTCAAAAATTTGAGCATTTATTGAATGCTTTTCTAGTTTTCAGCAACTGAAAATTATTTTCCCAAATAAATTAAATTATTAATACAATCTAGAGACAATTTAATCAAGTTCTCTATTGCAAGTACATAAAAATATTTGGCTTAATTTTTAACCTTCTTTGCATTTTTAGAATAACTAAAAGTTTACCTAAAAGCTATAGCAGCCAATTAATTTTCAAGAAAAACTTGGAGCAGGTAAATGAGAGAATTAAATTTTTTAAGAACTACACTAAGATAGGAGCCTCCCTGAAAATGTTCATGATTTGTGGAACTCCTTTGCTATGTTTGAAAGTTTCCTAAATTGTTAGTGTAAATAGAAATTCTCCCAAACTCAAGTAGCGGAAGACAATAATATTCAAAGAATTTTTTAGGAAATATAAAGCTGATAAAATTTTGCAAAAATTACACAAGAATCTACACTATGTCAGAAGCCTTATCAAATGTTTACATCATTTTTGGAGCATATTTGCTATGTCTAAAAATTCGTCAAACTTCTCAACCACCTCATCTCCCTCGCTCACCGCCACATGGGGCCCGCCTACAGGAGTCTTCTTCCATCTCAAGGTGCCTCCATGGATGCAGCTCATAGAGCCATGACAAGCTATAGTGCTTCTTACAAAAGCCGAGCATTTGACCTCCTCAAGCACCTTGCCCAAGGCCATCTGAAGCCCTCTATCACCCAAGCCTCGTCCCATTGCATCCGAGCTGGTGAGGATGCTGCTGGCCGCTAGATTCGCGCTGCGCCCATGTCTTGGCCATGAGGACCAAAGACATCTCTTTTTTATTGAAGCACAACCAAGTGCATCACTTTCTTCGCCATTTTCTCCTGCCCATTCTGCTCAAGTTTGAGCTCTTGAGCTCCACTACCTTGGTTGAAACCCGGATGTCTTTCCCGATGTCGACGAGTGCCCGTCGTAGCCACTGCGATGATATCAGCCTTCTCGGTCTGTCGGTAAGCATTTAGCTGAGACATTAGTGTTGGACCGAAATGGCGACAGAGGGGGGGGGGGTGAATGTCGACTATTTAAAAAATGTCCCCCTTAAAATATCCACGAATGAGCTTTCTCTCCAGTAGCTACAGAGCTATGCAGAGGGCATCAAGAACTTGAGATAACCTCAACCATGCAAAGTAGAGTTCTCAAAACCACATTCTTTCCAATAGCAATTATGTGCTATGAAAAGAAGATCTTGTGCAAAGTTATGAACTCACAGGAAAAACATGAAGATCAGAGAAGGAGTCAAACAAGTCATCAAGAAGAAAGCCGGGAAGGCAAACCTTAAAACCCTAAAAGCAACAGAACTGCAAAAACTGGAGGGGCGGTCTGACCGCAGTGCCTCGGGCGGTCAGACCGCAGGTGTGCCGCCAGTTTGACCGCTCCCCTCACGCCGGTCAGACCGCTATGGCACGAGCGGTCAGACCGCAAGGGTGCGGCCGGTCTGACAGCTTATACCTAAATTTGTGTAGCAGGAACCCGAGGCAGAAACCGAAAAACCCTGATGTTTCAGATTTTTGCCAAAATCAAAAATTGGTAGAGATGCTCCTTTCCTTTTTGGCTTGAGACATTAAAGGCTTAATCTAAACAACAAAGAGGCTCCAAACAACACAGAAAATCAACACAAGCTCATGAATTTCAGAAACTACTCAAGAACTGAAAAATGCATAGGTCAAAACCAAAAAACAAATTACTCCCAATCTTTGATCCTTTGGCCATGAAACTTTGAGGATAGCTACTTAATAGCCTTGGGACTCTAGAAACCAAGTTTCATGCCATCTCATGAAGGGAAACAAAAACCACCTCAAACCCTAGAAATGAGAAAGTTGAACAGGGGAGGCCAAAGTGTAAGAACTGAGATTAAACTTGATTTGCTCTTGGGAAAAGTCGATCAAATGACCTTGAGGCATCATCCCATCACAGAGCAACCCATTTTGGCAATCCCTAGCAAGAAACGAGCAAAAACTCAAAAACTCAAAAATCAGGCAAAGAGAGGATCGAAGAACAGAGAGGCTGCACGAGAGAAAACTTCAAAAATTTCATTCCTAATCAAACGATTACAGAGGAGTCCCCATACGCATGGACATTAGAACAAGAGGAATGATTACATGGATTCTCAACTCATCCTCTCCCTCTCCCTAAACCTCAAGAACACACACACTCCCTACATGCTTGGAGAGGAGACTCACTCTAGAACACATCGAGGGAAGGACAGAACAGCACTCTGCCTTCTCCACCCACTCTCAACAACTAAAGCCTAAAGCCAAAACCACCTCTCAAAGGCTCTTTTGACTAAAGCAAACCCTAACTCTCTCCCAAAGCCATGAGGGGCATGCAGCCACTCCCTCCTTTATATAGCCCTTGGCTAACGGGTCTCCAGCCCGTTACGCCCGCTAAATCCAACGGAACCCGCTCTCGCTTGTGCAGCCTCGCGAAATTACCAATTCGCCCCTCTTGCACCTTCCGGGAAGCTTCCGCGCTCCTTGTCGTCCACGACTCGCAACCACATCGAATCTCCGCCATCTTCGACACATCTGACCGTTCTGACCTCGACACCGCCCGTGTCTAGTTCAGTCACCTCGTGTCTCGCCACGACTCCGCCTCGATGTCCTGCAGCCATCACAGACAAGAAACACATCAAATAGCACCGCTCGATACTTGTAAGCACAAATGCATTAATGAACCACATTAAGCATGAAAAGAGCCCAAACCTGTGAATCATCAGAATATGCATCCCAAGCACTTTGACCAGGTTTGACCAAGTCCGACCGAGCCCGATTGCACTGTGCAACGACATGGTCCGAACTACTCAAGCCAAACTCGACTCTCCTAAACCAATGTCAATTACTCATCACACACATGGGGTCTCAACCACATGGTCTCTCAATTAGCATCACAATGCATTATTTGCCTTAAGGAACAAAAGCCCTCTGTTGATTTTGACTTTCGTGCAGTGAATCCCTAAGAACATGGCCTCTTCCTCGCCTCTGGCCAAAACTGGCCAACAACATTGCTGCCATGGTAGTTCCTCACCGAGTGCCTCCCCTTTGATTCCTCACTGCTAGAGCATCCTATTGGACCCCTCTACCTGCTCCAAAGACTGGCTTGAAGCTTCCATCACCGAGGTGCACTCTCCATGAGTCCCACCGTTGGTGCCACTGATGCTCCATGGGCAGCCCGCCCCGGCCTTCCTCCGCCACCGTTGACTAGTTCGGTAAGTTCCCCTAGCCCATGAATGCTCACACACCCCTCTGTTTTTCCTCCCTTTCCACTCTGGCGAACCACGTCCGTTGTCGTGAGCATGCCATAAGTCACATTAGAGCGTGTTGTCACTACCATTGGGACCGTTGTCACATAAGCAATCCATTTTGCTAGTCCTCATTGCCTCTCCGGCCTTCCCTTTCCACCGATAGAGCTTTAGTAGAGAGCTCTAATGGCTGCTACCCCTGTTCTCTCTCTCTCTCCTCCCCACAACAATAGAAGTTGAAGAAGATGAGCCTTTGTATGACAAGGGGGCTCCGCCTATAAGGTTAAGTGAAGACTCATTCAATATGTGCATGTGACATGTAGGACCCACTTGTAAGCAAGGTTTTTTGGAATTTTGTAAAAATTAAAAAATCTGACAATGGGCTCATAGCCAATAGTCAGCGCCAATTTTTTAAAAAGATTTTTCAAATCAAACCAAATTGGTTATGTTGCTAGACTAGAGTGGTCACCCTTGATATTTTACTTAGAAAATAAAACTGAAAAACTATAGTCTTGACTTGGGCAAGATATTGGTATAACTGGTGGTGCGAGAGGAAGTCACTCATATTGGTTGGATGGTGGAAATTTATGTGGATATGATTTGTGATGAAAAAGAAAACTTGTATGTGATAGTTGGAGACTTTCGCTCAAGTCGGTTAAGAGCCGTAAACTTATGTGTTGCTGATATAAGCCTTTCGTACAACCACAAGTGTCTTTACGGGAAGGCCTTGATATAATAAGTTGTTTAGGTCTGATCTTGTACACGTGGTAGATCAGAGTAATGCGAGCATCAGTAATGGGTTTAAGACGGTTCCCATTACAGTAAGTGTATAGGGCTAAAACCGTCGACACAACGTGAATTTCTCAGAGTTCAACGAGAACTAACCCTCGAGGGCAAAAATTCATTGGGCAGGGTAAGGTTGGACTCAAAAAATGTAAAGGCCATGTTATGATCTAGTGCTGGCAACACTGTTCGTATCTTGTGGGTAAAGTACAACCTCTACAGAGTGTAAAATCTATCCAAATAGTTGTTTTCCCAGGTTATGAGCAAAGCTTAGCGATGTCATTTAGGTTAGACTTATATTTTCAAAACTTGGTTGGGAATGGGAGGAATCCCTTTTGAAACTTGGTCACGAGTATGTGAAAATTGATGCTTATGGCTATTGAAGAGGCAGTTGTGAATTATGCCTATATTACTTACTTGTTACTTTATATCAAATATAAATCAACTACATTAACAAATTTGGCTTGCTATCTATTATTTGTTATGTCAAATAAAAATAGTTTTGTGCAAAGAAAACTAGAATAGATAGCCATCCTTGACTCAACTTGCATACTATATGACTTTATTATAAAGTCTTGCAGAGTACGATTTTCATACTCACCATTACTTGTTGAACATTTTCAGAGCAAGAAGAAGAAGATCTCCAGATCGGTTACTTTTGCGCCGCGGTTTTCGGCAAAGACGACATCATTTGATAAGGTTTAACTCTAATCAGGTGCCTATGGTAGGCCATGGCATGCTTGATAAATTTTTTTATTCTATTTATTATTATTTCCACTGCTATTTACTTATCATGCGAATCATTTGGCTGATCGGCCCTTTTTGTCAAATGTTTAAATGTATAAACTTATATTCGCATGTCTAGTATTATAAATTAGTCTGATTATTCATACTGTGTAGATGTGATATGACGTTATAATATATATGTGCTAGCTACTGATTGTGAAATTAGCATGATAAACACATAAAAGTTGTAGGATTAATTTTCCGAGCCAAGATAAACAGTGCTCTGGTGCGCTCAATCATCGAGGCCACCTAGTATGCGATCTTATCAGTCCTCACCGGTCAAAGTCGATTGACAACTGATGGAGACTAATATGGCAGTGTTTTTTTCTTTAAAAAAACGTGGTTTAGCGAATAGTGGCAAAAACCGAAGGATCGGTCTTCAGTGGCAGAATCAAAATTGGTTCCACTTGCATGCGATACAAGATTTCCCTATTAGTAAAAATTACTCGTAGGCCCCACCCCTTCCAATCAGGCAAGGGTTAGAAGACAAAACATCGCTAAAAAAAAAATCATATAACCATATTCCTTTGTACAGCTCGCTGCCAAGCACTAGCTTCCATCTTGTTTTGTACTACCTGTGCATCACCCTCGGTCCTCATCCACTCGATCACTAAACAATAACACTGTTCGCCCAGGCCTTTTCTTCCTTGGATTTTCACCTCTCACTGATTCTTCACAAGAATGCTACACCTACACCTTAACTCCCCAGGAAGATAATTCACTTTGCAAATGGGATGGCAGCAACCACAGATAATTCTTCTTGGACCATTCCTATTTAGTTGTTGTTCTCTAGTATCTTCGTACGAGCAACAAGGCTATCATTAAGAGATAGTATACCATACAACTGAGGTTCAATTTGCTCCTTTAGTATAAAGACAGAGTTAACAGTAATGCAAAAAAGTGCAAGCTTAGTTTATTAACGTGCTATAGTTCGTTGCTGTGCAACGTCTTAATAAAAATTTAAATAGAATAAAGTAAAAACCTAATGTTATTACAGAGGAACATATATAGCTAATTTTGCTCTACTTTTGCTCTACATCCGTGATCCATGTTACGTTGGTTTGTAACCAAATTTATGTCTCAACAATAGTAGAAAGGGTAGTGATGTTAATTGTGGGTTACATCATTATCATTTGCTTCTTGCTTTGAGGTTAGACATCTTCAGGGTAGACCTAACAAAATTAAAGATTTATGGATCGATATGTGGTGGTCTCCCACTAGTAAGCAAAATATATCAAGAAGAGAAATCATCTGCAAAATCTAGCATAGCACTTCACCTAGCTGCCACTTCCACATCAACCCCTTGGGTAGTTGGATCCACCAGAAATTGGCACAGAAATACATGCAATGAGTGCAACAGAACAAGGACAAACACCTCTTCCTCTTATAAATACCCCAAACCCCAACAAGATACCTTCCATTAATCAAGGCCAAAGAAGAAAGAAGTAGAGAGTAAGGAAAAAGGAAGCATAGAAGATTTCAATCTATCCATCTATCTCCATGAGAAAGGAGGGCAACTACGAGGCCGCCTCCTCCATTGCTCTCCTGCAGGAGAGGTTCAGGAACCTGCAGAAGGTGAAGGAGATGAGAGAGGGAAGGAAGCAGCTGCAGATGGTGATGATGACCGGTACAACTACCAGCTCAGCCCTACCAGCTGCTGCAGCATCGTCAAGCAGTGAGGAACCGAAGTGGTTCTTACACCCGGAGCTCACCCGGTCGCCGAGGCCGGTGCACGGCCTGGCGGCGAGCTTCGGGTTCCACACCACCGGCGCCACCGAGGCCAGCCTGCCGCCGGCTGTGAACGTTGCTAGATCGGTGCAGAATTTGGGCTGTAGAAGTGATGTGGAGGTGGATACCTCGCTTCACCTGTAGACTACATGCATGCGTCGATTTGCTAATCGATTTGCTTCTAGCTAGTAGATGCTGTCAAATTAATTAAAATTGATTTTCTTTTTGTTTAATTCATGCGCTTAATTTGTAGATGCTGTCAGATTAAATTTGCTTTTGGTTGTGTACTTGTGTAAGGAGTATGTTGGTCATGTTAATAAGATGGGTAAATCTAGCAGTGATTACAATTTCGGATAAATATTCAAGAATTTCACGGAATTTCGCTTTTATCGGCCCACGATGAAAAAGGCCCTATTGGCCCAAATATTCGGTCCACTTTGAAAATTATTGGCCCAAGCTCCAAAGGCCATGGCATTGTACCTCCGAGCTCCGAAGGTCCGGCCCCCAACTCATCCTCTCATCCATCCCCTAGCTAATCTCAGGACGGCGGCGACGGTGGCTAGGTTTTCCCGTCTGATGGCGCCGATCGAAACCTCGTCAATCCATGGCAGCGAGCGCATGGAAGGTGAATCTAGTGGCGAGAATGGAGCGATCGGAGGCGGCGCTGGAATGGAGGGGGAGGCGCGGGTGCCAACAAGGGAGAGGGCAAAGGTGATGCTGGTAAGGGAGCTGACGGAGGCAGCGCCACCAAAGGAGTGGGCGGAGGTGGTGCCGACAAGGGAGCTGGCGGAGGCGGCCGGCAAGGGAGCGGGTAGAAACGGCGCTGACACAGCTGCAGCTGGAGGTATTAGAAATCCGAAATTTTAAATCTATTTGAATATCTAGAATTCAAACTACACATTTGTACCAAAAAAGAATGAAATTTTCGAAATTTGGAAATCTCAGGGATCCCATTTTTTCTTTTTCGAAAAAGTTTTCCCTGAAATCTAGTAGGGTAGTGAGGTGTAAAAATTTGCATAAGTTTAATTACGGTATACCTATACATAATAAGTAGATTCGCGATCCCTTGCCATGAGGAACTGCCTTCACACCATCGCGGTGAGGTGGTGTCGTGCCATTCTTCTACAGCCGTCTAATATGGAATCAATGTTTTCAGATGAACTCAGAAAAGGGATTGCGATAGTGTCGCGTTTCCACTGTAGCGAGCGTCGAAATTTCAATTGGGCAGCGGCGACAGCCTACAAACTACTGCCATTAGAATTACCGTTGCCTCTTAGTTGGGATTAGGAGCATAAGAGAAGAGCAACCCCTACCTGAAAAAGGAAAAATTGCTCTTTTGCCCCAAAGTTTAATGGCGTTTGCTCATTTGCTCCATGATGTCTTACTGACATGCGGGTCCAGGGCCCATATGTCAGTGAGACATCATGGGGCAAATAAGCAAACGCCATTAAACTTTGGGGCACATGAGCAAATCCCCCCCTGAAAAAACGTGAACTTTTGGGTTAGATGGACCTGCTCTGTTGTACCTCTTATGTCCATGAAACATCCATTTCTCACTATTACATTCAGATACCTTTTCTTATATATAGCACATGAATGATTTAAGAACATCCATTTCTCTCTATTACATTCAGATACCTTTTTTATATATAGCAGTCTCCGAATCAGATTAGAGTTTGTGAGATACGGTATACATGCATAGTATAAAAACGAAGATGATGAATCTCATAGAGAGAACCAAAATAGCGATGTTGAAACAACCACGATGAGAGAGAAAAGCCGACTGCAAATTTTTTAAGCAAAATCTCAAAAGAGTACAAGAGATTATCGCTCTCTCACAACCTTCTCGAATCTTTTAGGATCATTGGATCCTTGTCATATACAACAATCTAATGCGATAGAATAACACCACTACCTTTGGATGAGTGACTTCTTTGCTTTGTTGCTTTCTTGAGTTTTTATGGCCACCACAATAGGTTTATATAGTCTGCCTAGTGCTCCTCTAAAAAGAAGTAGGAATTCAACTCTAAAATAAAGGAGGAATCCTAATCCTATTAGGATTCATCTAGTACTTCTTATAACACACCTTTCCAAATCTTAAACAACTAGAATATAAGTCACCACACTTAACAATCTTCACTTTGACTTTTATACGGTGAAGTCATTGTGCTCTTTCAAGAACTCGCTCCAAGTTGGCTTCATTTTTTTTTTGTTGTTTTTCCTCCTATCTTTTGGAATGCCCTCATCATAAGGGCTCATACACATCACCGCAATATGTGTGTTGGTGTTCGGGTTTAGCTGTCCAGATCTTTCACCTGAGAGCTCTTTCCTTGTGTAGTATGATTAACCACACATCTTTTTCTACAACCCTCTATGCCATAGGTTTATACCACCTCTAAGCTCTACCTGCTTGCTAATACCGTGAGCTTGGTCCCACCATGTCTTCCTTCTTCCAACAGTTCACACCTTCGCTTTTGTGCCTACTGGACTTTGCAACTGCTTTTGCAGTTCTACACATAATTGCAGTTTATATCTGAGTAACTACCGTTGACGTTATAATTCCCTTCTTCTCGTTAGGATTTTATTATACAATTTCCTTCTTCTTGTTAGGATTTTTATTAGACCTCCTATTGGTTGCCCTTCCTTTAAGTTTACCCATTAATCAGTATCCTCCATTGCTCCATATACTTTTCGTGATTACCTGCTTTTTGCATGTAACTCATATGACTCCACCTCAAAGTGACACCTCACAACCTTCAAATTCAAGCGACCTTATAGATATTAGGTTCTTTTTTAAGCCGAGAACAAACCGAACTCCTGTTAATATGCGATGTACTCTATCATGCATCTCTAATGAACAACTCCCACCACAGTAAGTGCATACTTGATGTAATCCACTAAGTGAATAGTTTCATTCACCGGGTATAGAGATATTTTGACAAACATTTCCGTCGTCAAATATATATGGAAGCAACAACCTAAATTTAATATATATTTATGAGAAGTACCTACTTAACTCATAACTAATATGTCCAAATCATCCTTTGCTACCACTACTAAACATGGACCTCTCATTTGCTTTCAACACAGACAAAGCCCTTATCATATGACATTCTTCGTCACATAGCATACATACATGCCCTTGTTGTTGCCCTTGCTCTTCTTGTGATTATTGCTTTTGCCTACAACACCTATGGAACCAAATGCTTGATCACTCGAGGGTGAAGGTTCCGATGGCTTCTTCAAGGATTTTGCCTCCAATAGATACGTAACTATCTAATTGAAGTTTAGAGTGCTTTTCCTGATGAGAATATTCATCACCAATTGCTCCTATGATGGTGGTAGAGATGAAACTAGTATGACGACTTTGTTATTCTCACCAATTTTCTCATCCACACTAGTCAACTGTGTGAAAAGTTTGTTGAAGACATTGAGATAGTGAACGAATTATGTGCCTTCTGTCATGCACAACCTGTACAATTGCCGCTTCAGTAAATACCAAGTTTGTCAGTGACTTTGCCATATATAATCTTCTAAGTCCTTCCATAATTTGTTCGGTGAACTCCTTGATTACCGAGTACTTTACCTCATTTGAGAGATATGGATGGATTTTACCAACATCCTACAGCTCCATCACCTTCCAGTCCTTTTCGGATATCTTTTTTGGTTTGTCGCCTTCAAGAGCAGTGATTAACTCTTGCTGGACAAGGACATCCTTCACTATACATTGCCATACATTGAAATTTTCTCCGTTATCAAATTTGTCTACTTGATTCGACATCGTCGATATCAATTTTGATTTTGTGCCACCTGACACTTTATCGACCTTCTCACAAATCAGATTAATCTGTCATTAGCTCTGATACCACATGTTACACTCTGATACCGCTTATGTGCAATAACCCTCAAATCGGATCAGAGTTTGTGAGATACGATAAGAGCGTGCACAATATCAAGAATGAAGGAAATGAATCTTGTAGAGTGAACCAAAATAACAATGTTGAAGTAACCACGATGAGAGAGAAACGATTTGGTGAAGCTGACCGCAAATTTCTTAAACACAATCTCAAAAGAGTATAAGGGATTGCCGCTCGCTTACAACCTTCTCGAATCTTTTAGGATTGTCGGATTCTTGTCCTAGACAAGAATTTAGTGCTAAAGAATAACCTACCTCTAATTCTCTCGTGCACCTCTACCGTTGGATGAGTGACTTATTTGCTTTGTTGCTTTCTAGGGTTCTTATGGCCACCCCATGGGTTTATATAGGCCCCTAGTCCTCCAAAGAGAAGTAGGAATCCTACTCTAAAATAAAGTTGGAATCCTAATCCTAGTAGGATTCATCTAGTACTTCTTATAGTACACCTTTTGAAATTTTAAAAGACTAGGATATGAGTCACCACACTCAACACTCTCTCTATCTCTTCCCAAGTAAAATGAAGTTTAAAGCATCTCCAATGTTTATGGCCTGGGGTAGTCTTAAGGTGGGGTCTATGTGACATGTAGAAATTGCTACATGTTTATTATTTAAGGAGGCATTAAGGTAGGGCCCATGGTCATCCATCCTATCCACCACACAAATAGGCGAGCCCTCCTCTCCACCATCCCGTTCATTGCACTACCCCTCCTCTACACCGCACTGCTCCTCCCTCCACTCCTCTCTCACCACGCCATTCATCTCCCTGTTCTCCCTTTGTTTAGATCCAGTAACAACAACCGCCAAGCACGCCGTCCCTATCCTCCCCACGGTCGAATCAGGTGACGACGACCATCAAGGGCTTTATTCCTCATCCTTGCCATCAATGGTTTTGGTGGCTTCGGCCATGGAGGGTGCCGCCCCCTTCTCCCCATAGTCGGATTTGTTAGAGGTGGGCATCAAGGACGAGTTGTCTCTTCGTCTAGGTTCGGTCCTGACAGCTATCGAGGATGCCTTCTCTGTCTTGCCCACGACCAATAATGTATGGTGGCGGCAACAACAGCAGTCAGTGGTGCAGATGCCTTGTTGCAATTTTTCATTCCTTAAGGTCAAGTTGTTTGAGGTTGGTCTTTACCTTCTTCTCCATAATGCCACCCCCCACAATGCTTGAGGCTGACCATAGCTTGGCCAAGTAGGCCTCATGGCTGACTTTTCTACAACATTGGAGATGTCACATATCTTATCATGTACTCCCTGATTTTTGTCTTCAAAAGATGTTATTAACTTTGACCATGACTTACTCCCTCCAGCCAAAGAAGTCATTTTGGGATACGTGCAGTCAAACAACATAAATTTCACTATTAATGTCTTTATGAGTATTTTGATTGGACACATGAAAATAGTATATGTAGATTTGTTTCAAAAAATACTTTCATAGTAGTTTAATTTATTATATTACATTAATATATTATGATAATAATAAGTGGTCAAATTTGTATTTTGGGACCGTATCGATGTTCAAAATGACTTATGTTATGATTGAAGGGAGTACTTTATGTTAATATGAACTAATAAAATTTATGAAATTAGTATCAACAATGGACCTTGTTGTGGTTACTGACCAAACAGAGAGAGAGTATGGTAGTGGAGAGTTAGGTGAGTAGAAAATGGCTTAGGGTCTTTCCCCATGGCCTATGTCCTACATATATACATCCACATGGGGAGTGCCTTTACAATTATACCCTTACACACAAGTATTTCCCTCAGGGGTACCCATGTCACTATACATGTCCCATTCTGGGCCTTACACTCTCTTAACAGGTTTGCTGGGCTTAGGTGGGGGCCACCCCTACAACAGACCTATTGATATATTTTCATGTGACCATTCTTGATAGTTTTAAATATATTGATGGTTAAATTTCATAAAGTTTGACCAAAACAAAGTTTGAAAAAAAAAGAGTAGAGAGAGTATTGTGTTCCAAAACACATCTTATACATACACTCCTAAATTAAAATATTTTTTTAAAATAAATATTATCATAGCCCAAGAAGATAAAAGAGGAATACTTGACATAAAACATTATGGTCATTTTCACATCCTCTCTACTAGCGTATGTGACAATAGATTCCAGACGATTTTCAATTCCACTGAAAGATGGACATCTTCTTTTCAGTTTCTAAAAACTACTTTTCACTTTTCTATAGTAACTGGCTTTTAGATAAATTATCTTTTTAAGACGAGGTTTACAAATTAATTATAGTACACACTTGAGCGACTTTATTTATATCAGCCAAAATTGTACGTGAGTTTCTATTACTCCTACACTCTTTCATAAACAACCCAAAAACCATTAATCGCAGCTAAAAGACATAAGCCAAGGGCAAAAAGAACAAGTCTAACATATATTCAAAACTATTTCCACGTGATTTTGGCTTTACGCCTAACAATCCGTCTTGGATCAGTTACTTTACAATACGCTAGCTAAGCTATATGCGTGGGATAGACTACAATGTCCGGCAGAGATGGCACACATTCACAGTGTTTGTTGCTCTGTATCAATAGTTCGTCTCCGCGTTGTCATGGTACGCACCGTGTCAATGATTGATCGATTGCATAGGCTCATAGCTAGGTTTGGTAATTGGTATCATACCCATATTACGCCCCGGGGTTCCCTGCGCGGAGAGAGCTCCCACGTCGCCCGCGCGCGCTCCGGCCGGCGCGGGGCCATTTTTGCGAAAAAGCCCCTGTGTTTTCCTGAAATTACGTAAAGGGCCTCGGTTCTCGCGAAAAGGTTCCTGTCAGTTTTTTTGCCCCTCCACTTTGCAGGATAGCCCCTCGTGGTTTTCTAAATTACGTACGGGTCCTCGTTTACTTACGTACAGGTCCTCCCTTTTTTACGAAAAAGATATTTGACTTTTTCGAAAATACACATGTGCCCTCGGTTTTTTACGAAAAAGACCTTTACCTTTTCCGAAAATACACATACGCCTTCGATTTTTTTAAAAAAACCCCTCACGAATTACTGCCTCTTTTACTTCGGTACATACGGTGGCTGGCGCGGTGTGACGCCGCGCCTATGAGGCTAGTAAATGTTATATGTTACCTATTTAGGTGTCCAGCAAGGGTTTGAAAAGTAAGTAGGTTAATACGACTTTGGCTTAAATTGTTAAAATAAAGGTTAGTTTGAATACTTTAACTTTGATCTATTGTTATTATGTGTTTTCAAACTTTTCTATTGGGCCTTCTTAAATATGTGTTCCTATATTGAAAATCCTGGATCCACCAAAGCATAATATGTTTCGAGCTATATATTCTTTTTTACATATGGCTTGTGGCTTATGGGTTATGCTACAGTAACTAGCTTTCAAACGATACATTTTTTCAAGACGAGGTCAACAGAAAGATTGTAGTAAAAAGTGTATTGAGTTCAGCTGTACCGGCCAAAATCACATATGACTATTTTTCTCTACATACTGTCTCTCGCGAATAGTCAAAATTCAAAATTTTAAACAATAAACCATAAGCAACAGCCCAAAAGAACCCACCCATTAGAAAAGGCAAAACTGCAAGAGTATACATGTATGTGACAACTCGGCTTGATTGAACATTGATCCAAATGACTGAAATTAGTGGAACCTTTATGCTAGTCGAGAGTTAGCATATATATAGAAAAACGACCTTCTTGGTCTAAGAGGTATTGACATGTACTAATTTTCTCTTGATGGTGTATTAATTCCAAATTCACAATCCATGCAAGGGCATAGGCTGAATTCTCCCTATAAAGCAATCTCAACCGTATAACACAATTACTTGATCATGGATTGATCGAAGTGGTAAAAAATATCGATGCAAACCGTAGATGCAGATGCAACACTTGTCGAGACCGTAAAAACAACGTTCCTAACATGTAAAATAAGATGAAAAGGGCATGGATGGCCATGGAGAATAGAAAGGAGGCACAGGCAAGTTGCAAGCACAATCCAAGACTATTGCATCCATCAAGGGCAACTGAAGCACACATAGAGACAAGAGGATTGCTTCTACGCACAGTAAACACATATGTGAGCGGTCCAAACGAATACTTACAAATGAGCCGCTGACAAGAGGACTGCTTCTACGCACAGTAAACACATATGTGAGTGGTCCAAACAAATACTTACAAATGAGCCCCTACCATCCAAGATCCCAAACGTCTCCGTAGACCGTAGGTCTATTAGTTCACCTGTTGGAGTGCCCTACATTGTATGCATGGAATAGACCCAACTACATAGCTTTGCAACATTCACAAGGTCGACAAGAGGTTGCGTTCTTTTCAGCTGTGGTTGATGGTTTATGGCTGCAGTTGATGGTTGTTGGTTCTAGCGTGAGCACTTGTGCGAATGAACTGAATATTGATAATCCGATAAATCGCTTTGAAAAGGTTATCTGATAAGCCACTTAAAAAATACGATGGAAAAGGCATTATGTTTGTTTATTCGAGAGAAGTCATAAGCTGAAAAGAATTGAGGCCAGAGTTTTCAACTATACTGGTAAGTGATATGTAAATGGTACAGACAAATTAAATGTGTCCTTGATCCATTGATCCATGTACGCAAATTAAGGAGGCGCATACGATAGGACCTTTTTGCATGAAGGGAAGACGAGCGAACAAGCGAGTTACGGAGCGTAGCAAATTGGACCTACCGTAACAAAACAAAATAGTACAAAGGAGTAGAGAAAAAAGAAAAGGTAATTACTATATATTAGTCGAGTTAAATTTCAATTGAAATCAGTGGAATTTCTGGAATGGTGGATCCCACCTCCTGCTACCCCATCACCTAACTTGCCCCTCAAGACCATCACCACCCTCCCCGTGACACACCACACATGGCTCTCCTCGCCTCCATCTGGTGAATCTTAATCCTAGCTCGTCGTCACCTGCACCTGCGAAGATTTTGAACTAGCTGAAGCGTGAATCTCCAAGAAGATTGCAAGGTCAAAAATTTGAGTGACTTAAATAAATTTTTAGCGAAGTGTTGTTTTGCAATTAAAAAAGAGAGAGGAGTTGACAAGAGTGGACTTCGGGCAAACACGAACCTAGTGAAGATGGTGAACCGGCTGAAGCATGAACCTTTAAGAAGATTGCAAGGTCAAAAATTTGAGTGACTTAAAGATATTTTTCAGCTAAGTGTTGTTTTGCAATTTAAAAAAAGAGAGGAGCTGACAAAAGTGGCCTTGGGGCAAACATAGGCTGAGGCTCGTGTGCTAGTCCCCATGTTAGGGACTGTTCATATTAGCTACGGTAGAAAAAGTAAGGGAGAGAGGTAGGAATGGAGAGATGCATGTAAACCACTTCAAAAAGGTGGATATCCATATTGGCTCAGAATTCCCAACTAATTCAAGGTTGGCCAAGGCCTGCACAGGTCTCAACTAGGAGCGCGCAAACACCTATAAGCCTGTGACTTGGGGTGGTGCTATCCTCGCAAGTGTGCCCTGTGCCGGACACAACAAGAGTGAGGTAGATATATACACACCAACCAAGATGGGACCCTAATGAGAATTTAATATTACAAAAGTACTTTTCTGTAACATCCCAAAAATTTAAATCTTGAAAATGAAAGCTTTTGAATTATTTGCGCAAAGTTTTTTCTTGAAATTTGGATTTTAAGGTGCTTCTTAAATTTCGAAGAAGGTTTCAAAAATAATAATAATCATAACAATGATAATAATAAGACTAGAATAAAAGAAAATGTGGAAGTAAAAGAAATCTATAAACTTGAATTCAAAAGCTGAAAATATAATCCAACATAAGGAGGGCGAGATTCAAATTGAAGTATAAAATTTCATATGGAAAATAGTATTATAAAAGGGCAACCAAAAATAAATAAACAAAACATGCAAATATATATACCAAAAGGACTAGCATGGTAAACAAAAGTATAACAGAAAAATGGGTATATATGTATACCAAAATAGACATAAAGAAATATATATACATGTATATAAAATGAATGTACAAATAAATAAAATAAATATATAGGTGCCTATACAAAAATAGAAATGAGTAAAAATATATATATGGTATATATGTATATATCTACTTGTATATACACATATGTATACATGTACACTAAACAAACAAAAAAAAGAGAAAAGAGAGTGCATTCGGCCGGCCGAACGGCCCGTCCCATTGCTTCTCCTCCCCGCCCCCTTTTCCCTGCGCGCGGGCCCTCTCACTCTCGCTCTCTAGCCGCGGACCCCGTCCCAGTTCTCTGCCGCGCGGGACCGACTCCCCTCCCTCTCTCTCTTCCCTTCCTTCTTCCCCCGTGCGTCTACGCTTGCACTGTTGTCAGCCTTCTGCGCGCGCGTCCGTGAGCTAGCATCGCGCCGCTCGTCCCGTCCCCTCCACGCGCCTGCCATCTCTCTGCTCTGCAGCATTGCCCCCTGCCACGCGCCGCTTGCTCGGTCGTGTCGCCCCGAGCCCCGCGCCGGACATTACCCCGTAGCTCCTCCCCTCCGCCGCCCGGTCCTTCCCCTGCTCCGCCCAGTCCTCCGATCAGCTGCGCCCTCCCCGCTCTCTGCCACTATAAGTTGCCGCCCAGCCTCCCTTGCTACCCCGCATTTCCCCCTTCCTCCCCCAACTCTCTCATTTCTGCTCGAGAGCCGGCCGCCACTGCCCTCCGCGCCGCCGCCATCGATTCTCCCTCCACGGCGCGTGGTTTTCCGATTCCACGCACCCGGAGCACCCCCTCGCAGCCACGGACCACCCTCGACCGCCGCCGTAGTTCCTCCTCCCCCGCAGTTCGCCGCCACCGTGAGCCCCACCGCGCCACTCCCCGGCCCCGCCGCCAGCTACCCTCGGCACATCTCCCGCTCTGCAAACTCCTTGGTAAGCTTCACCCTAGTCCCCTCTAGCTCCCGCGCCTGCCAAAACCCCCTCCCCTCCACAGCGCCGCCGCCCCATTCCCACCTCGTCGCCGGCCGCCCCACGTCGTCTTCCGCCCACCGCGCAGCCGCTCCGGCCGATTAGCCACCACCCCAAGCTTCCCCGTTCCCCGGACAACCCATTTTGTGGGTCATCTCTTCCTCCCCGGCCGCCTCTCGTCGGCGCCGCCGCAGCCCCATTTGCACCGGCATGCTCTGTTTTTGGTGCCCTGTCCGCATGATGCTTCTTTTAATTTGCCACCCCTTTCTATGTCAGCCAAAGGCTCTCGCCCACTTGGTTAGCCCAGCCAACGCATTAGCCCCATTGCCGAGGTCCCAGGTTTGAGTCCGGCCGGCTGCACTGTCTCCACCTCTTTTTATTCTAGTTTTTGTGGTCCATATCAAGTAAAGAAAAATCATGGAAACTGAGAATAATTTAGAAAAGCTAATAAATTTAATTAAGATATAAAATGAGGATTCTCAAGATTTGATATTTGATTCTTTATTATATGAGCAACTAATATAGCTTAAATATTTTTTTAGGTCTAATTATCAATTGGAGGCCTTAATAAAATGTGATTTTATTTAAAGTCCAAATTTAATAAGGAACCTAATTAAAAATACATCCAAGGTTAAGATTAAGGAAATAAATTGAATGGGGGTAATAAATACAAAAATCGAGACTTTAAATTAAAAGAATACCCTTAACTATAATTAAATATATGCCATAATATTTGACCTGCAGCCATAAATCTTAAGGGTAGATTCGATTAAATGATGATTCAAGCAGCTTCATAAAATTTAGTGATATGCCAAAGCCATTTAAAAAGAAATATATGTTTAAATTAAAAAGTCATGATTTATAAAGCCCACCATTAGTACATCACTGATAAATAAATCTCAAACGCAAGACTTAGTTAATAATAATAGTGGTGTTTAGATTAACATTTCACATAAAATGTACATATCAAATTATTAGTGATATGAATTAATCTAGTAAGCTAAAAGTCATAGATGTCATCTCTGGAACCCCTACCCACATGTCCATCTCGACTCATGGAACTTCCTTGATAAATACAAAAATAATAAAAGATATTATTAGTAAAATGAAGTCATCGTACCCCACCACGGACCATGCCACAAATCACTCGAATCACCCATTAACTCATAATAAAATTAAATTGAGTTATTTGGATTTATTTGGAACTTTGAGCTACTTGCTTTTATTGGAATTCAGTTGTTTGTCATGTAATTAGAAACCGGAGTCCTGAAGATTTCCACGGATCGAGCGTGGTCAGAGTGAAGTGAAGATAAGGAGTAGAAGCTCAAGAGAAAGCATCGTGTGAGCTCAAATCCGCGGTAAACCGCGCCAGGCGAGTCAATACTTTGATCATGTTGAACCTACATTTTCTGCAAATTACTTTGGTTTAAATTATCAAATTGCATGCTGTTATTCTATATGCAAATACATGTTTAATTGAAGATTTTAGTTATATGCCCATTGTTTGCCTTGAATAATATTACACCTCCTTTGGATTACTTGATTTTGTGAACCTTGTCGCCCTAGCAAAATTATAATGGTAACTTCTCCAAAAGTAAGTCCGTAATTATATGTCATGCTTAGTACTGCTTAGATATTCAGGGGCGCTAAAATGCACCATGCATCATTATCATTTTTAATCATGAGAAACTGGGTTGGACAGTCATGGTGGGAATGGCTGGTATATGTCGGTACGATTATGGTATGTTCTCAAAAACCCCAAACTTGCTTAAATATCTGGGCGGATGGTTCGAGGGTGTGAGTGTGGTGCAGTGGAAGCACAAAGTGGGTAGTGGTAGACCGCCCAGATACCACTAAGGACTGAATCTTGTCATGACCTCTTGTGTAAAACAGTACAACCACAAGTCTGTAAAGTACAACTTGGCTTAGTAGATTTACCGGACCCTGAAAGTCATCTTCACAGGAGAGGGTGGTGAGATAGTGCAAGCGGCTGTCTGTGAGACGGCTTGAATGGGACACTCGTAGAGGGTGAAGTTCTGCTGTGGCGGGCTAGCAGGGGAGTAGCCAGCTGCTACACATTCAGAAGGAGAACATCCCGCACAACGTATGGGACCCACCGCAAGTGGGAGCGACCCATAGGGTGAAATGATGGAAGGGGCGAGGTACTTTGAAAAGTCACTGTGATGGACTGCTCAACCACATGACTAAGGAATCGTGTGGGGCAACGAGTTGATTGTCTCTTGTGGTGAAAGTGTACAAACTCTGCAGAGTCAAAACTATTCGAATAGCCGTGCCCACGGTTAAGGGCGGACACGGGAACTTAACCAGATATAGTTCTATTTCAAAAACTTTGTGGGTGGGAATGGAAAAGTGGAAGGGCAGTGGAAAGCCTTGATTTGAGTTGTCCTGGGTGTCGTCCCAGTGGTAATGTAAGCGGCTATAACGCTGAAGGTCTAGTATATGGTGCAGAGACCATGTAACGGTGGATGGAATCTGGATCACTATTATTAATGCATTCTCTTACACATTATGTCTTTGGTCAAACTGCTAGGTCTCAGGAAATTTCTATGTATTATATTTCAAATATGGCACTTTTATTCTTGCAAAATGAAATACAAGGGGAAATAAATAGAGTCGAGAGTAAAAGAGATGTATATTTGTGATGAACACATAAAGATATTGGCGGATTCATGTTGATCTTACATAGGAAACGATAGAGTGGATTCTGGGAGAAATAAATTGGTGGAGCTTAAATGATTATATAGGCTAGGTAGATGATTTAAATGATTTTTGGAGATTTAGGGAATGCAAAGGTAATTGCTGGGTTACAACACTGATAACCAAATTCTTGGGAGATGTTGGCGAGAATGTGATTAATAGGATTTGATCGAATGCTAGATGGATGAATTGAATTTTTGGGAATTTGGAGAAATAATAATAATTATTGGAGTATAATCTTGATCAGTGATATTTTCGGTGGGTGTATACTAGCGAATCGCAGATTTAATCACTGATGTTCTTGGTGGATGTAAAATGGTGAATCGTAGACTGGATCATTGATATTCTTGGTGGAGGTATACTAGTGAACTAGTTAGAGATAGATAATAGAAAATAAGATTGATTATTGGAAGAGCAAATTATGGTTTCGGATCAATAACAAGAGGATTGAATTGTTGGAAAGTCCCGATACGAATGATTTCGGTGGATTTAAAAGCGATGATGTTGGTAGTCATTAGAATTTAGAAATGAAGAGTTGGTGATTAGCAACCACAAGATTGGATTGTCAGGAATTTAGAATACAAAAGAGGGTGGTGGATTTAAAATAAAGGATGATACTCACTGCTTGGAGTCTTAGGCAGCACTGAACATACGATCGGTGGATTAACTAAATGATGACATCTGTTGTTTGGAGTTTTAGACAACAGTAAATATAGAAAGTATATGATCGGTGGATTAATTAAATGACGTCACTCGCTGTTTGGAGTCTTAGAAAGCAATCAGTAAGGAAAAAGGTGTCTTTGGTGGATTAAGTCAATTATGGCAATCGCCGTGTCGAGTTTAGGTAGAATTAAGGACACTATGATTTAATAATAATAATAATGCTACTAAAAGCGGTTTTTGGCAAATAAAATAACCCGAGCCTCTCCTTTGATAAGCCATGCATACTATTTATTTGCATCCTATGTATTGGCTCGCGGGGCACGGTGGTTAGTGTGCTCACACTCGCTCTCATAACAAATCCAGAAGCAGGAATCCGATCACTACGCTTCAGCAATACTTTTGGATATGATGGAGAAAAAGATGAAGTCGTCAAGGGCTAGGTCGCGAACCTCCAGTTGGTTGCCTGTGGGCATGTCCTGAAGGTCCCACCTGCGTGCTACGTTCTTCCGCTGCTGCAATTTAATGATTTCGGCCTAATCGGCCCATGAGTAAGTCTATTATTATATTCACGCTTCCGCATGATATGTACTTTGATATGCAGAACTGTAAACTGTGAGCACTATCTACTGATCCAGAGAATAGTGCGGTGGAATAACAGAGGAATTTAGATTGTAAAATCTGGGTTCTGACATTTTCCTAGACAAATCTACAGGTATCATCTTTCTATGTCCATCCCAAATATTCATAGACATACCATACACTTGCGGGGAGCATGTGCCACAATAGTAGTTGTAGAGGAGTAAATCAGAGCCTGCCTGACTTTTTGGAGTTAAAAAAGAGTTTGACAAGAGAAAAAAAGAAAAAGAAAGAAGAGGCCATTGCCAGGGTCGTAGGCAGTATTATTAGTCCCACAATGTTACAAGGCCCGGCTTATTATGGTCGGCCGAGGCCTCTGCACGGCCCCAGCCTATTTAGGTGCCCAACTCCCGTGGGGAAACGGAACCCCCTGACTTGGGTGGTTCCTGTCATCTTAGAACGTCCTGAGAAGAACGCCCCAACAAAGCCAGCCCCTCTTACCAACACGCCCTCCGAGGCTCGTGCTACCAGGCTCGGCAATGTGGTGTGCAGGGGCGTCTCTTTTATGCCGGTGGCCACGTGATTTACGGAGCGATACGGTACTAATAACAGTAACGAAGAGAGAGAGAGAGAGAGAGAGAGAGAGAGACGTACGTACGTACGTACGCGAGAGGAAAAAGATAGTAGAAGCATGCGTGTTTGCATCGACCGGGGGCCCGAAAATAGAACTAGCTGTGCCTGCGGTTATACGAGCTAATGGCTCTGATGATCTTTAAGGCCCTGTTTGAAATGCGGGAATTTTTTCCGATTCCTACGGAAATTGAACTGTTTTCTGCAAAATTCCTGTGAAATTCCTGTGAAATTCTTCTGTTCCAAACAGGCCCTAAGACTTTTCGCTTCTGATTCTAGCTTTTCGCTTCTCTGGATGCCAAAAAACTAAATGGAGGAGCCCATGGACTACTCACGAGCCAGCCCCATGACGCCGGAGCAGCCACGATTACTAATGGTTTATTTATGCGTCTCGATCGATCGGCTCCTAACGAGACACATATAATGGAGCGATAGCAGAAGCCTTCTTCTTCTCTGCATGTGGCCTCATCGTGTGTGCTTCAGTCGCCTGCACGACGTGCGCATATGCAAGCCACACGCCTCCATCACGGTCACTCGTGAATCGCCGAACACCATTTATCATACGTCTAGCAATGGCTCCTCTTTGAATTATGGTACCGCTCGTAGAAAAGGATGCTGTTTTCGTTCAGCCTTTCGACGAGACTTAGTTTCAGGGAGAGAGAGCAAAGAAGCACTGCTAGAAAAACAGGACGGGCCATATGACAATAGAATAAGTTAATAATCCATATAAATTACTGGCAGGCAGTTCCTTTGAAATAAACCGGCAAATTAAGTGCCAAAAATTGGGGGGGGGGGGGGGGCTGAAAAGAGAAGAATAGATGGAACAAAAGTGACCACGAAGAAACGGGGGGAAAATGCAATGATAGACGTAGGAATTTATGTTGATGATAACGCAATTTTAAAGTATAACAGTATCCAACTTTCATAATTGAAGACGCTCGGTGGATAACTCGTTACCGTCGAGTCCTTGGTTCGATGCAGGTGCTAAACTTGTATGCTCTACTTACCTCTCGATTGTCTCTTGATTAATTATGGCCCGGAAATTCAATAGAATCATTGGAGAATGCTCCTCTGCTATTAATTGCCTTTCAAAGGAAAAATAGAGCCAATTCTCCTCTGTTGGCATTTTGACGATTAATCTTGTTAATCTTTACTAGCCTTTGCTGCCGTGGCGACGATCTAGCCGATGATAGCCCACTGTCAGTGTAATATTCTAAAAAATAATTCTCTTGAGAACCTGATGAGTTAAAAAGGACCGTGAGGAGAAAAGAATCCAAACCCCACAAGCCCCAGCCACTGCTTCCTTTGTTTTTTCCCCCTTGGAGCTGCGGATATACGCGCCAGCCGAAGCCTTCTGCCATCGATGCTCTGGCTCACGGCCACACGCCGCCGCCTTATTCTCCTGGCGCCTAACGCCAGTCGCTACACAACAACCGGCACGCGCCGAGCTGCCCCGTGTGAAATCGCCAGCATCGCCTGGTTGCAGCGCCAGCGCCAGCGCCACGCGCCCGCTCACCCACACGTCGACCATCGCCAAGCCGACCACCTACCCACCCATGCATGTCCCGTGCGTTTCCACACATCTTGAGACAAAGTCAGATTTAACACTATTTCATACCGTATTTATAAAACTATCTGTATACCAAACGTATTATAAAAATATCACTTCTGCAGCCCGGCGAGCGAACGACAGCCCCCGCGAGACGATAGGTGGTGAGGCCAATGGCGGCAGGAGCCTACCGCCCCGTCAACAGACGACAGGTAGCCTACCGCATGGTAGGGGGACGGCGTGCCTTTCAGTGAGGGGACGGCGAGTGATTAAGCCGGTTGACAAGCCAGCATAATTACATGCCTTAATTTTTCGTTACTTTTTATTTGAATTTTTAAATATAACAAATGAGCTTCAAAAATTGCAAAAATTTATGCAGTCTTCTAACCCAACGTACTTTATAGTGTAATTTTTTGCGTAATTTTATCCATTATGAATGTTGCTCAACAATTCATAAAATTTTGATAATTGTATGAGATTTTACATATAGCAAACGAGCTCCAACAATTATGAAATTTTATATAAAGCCTCCCAACATACTCATAATTATTGTGTAATTTTTTGAGAATTTTATGTGATCTGAATTTGCTATGTTAATTCATGAATTTACGAACGGTGAATTTAATCATGGATTTAATTCATAATTACATTAACCCAAATAAATGTGGCAAATTCGGTTGTAAACCCTTCGGTTGGCTTCCGACCACGGCCAACGTGGTCGTAAACCTTTCCGACCACTCGCTAGGGTGTACGACTTTGCAGAAACAGCACAATGTGGTCGTAAACGGTCTGCCGACTACTCGCTAGGGCTTACGACTATGCATAGACAGCACAAATATCAAAAAACAAACTCAATCTTTCTAAACTAAGAGTCAATTACTCATCACAAACATGGTGTCACCTCCACATGGTCTCTCAAATAACATGATCTCTCATCAGGGTAAGATTTGTGTATGGTGATTTAACAACAAATAGTATGTTGACCAATTAATTGACTTTTACTTATGCTAGGAAACTGGGAGTTTGCATGGGATTATAGCTTCTCCCTTTGCAAAGGCTATATCTTGGTCTATTGGGGATTAGCCATTGTTCATAAATGTATTTAGGTAGATAGTTGACCCTAGCTAAATATAGCATATTCACCGTGTAAATTTATAATAATACTAGTTGCTAGAACCATTACTGAGATGAACACTTTCTAAAATATCCAAATGTGATTTGTTGTTTAGTTTAGCTAAGTTTAAAAGCAAATAACATTGATAAGGATGAAATTTTTACAAAATTCATGTAATGAATAGCTCATATCAAAGAAAAAATCAATTCATTTACCCTTGATGCAATGAACCATCATATGTCGCCCATTTCCTCGTAAGAAATCATTCATTTCTATATTTTTTGTATTTTTGTGTCTATATACACGTACCATCGTATTGGTGTTTTGGAAGAAATGGTGTGTCACTTGTCGCGGTATCGGTATATCGGTATCGACATATCCGAGCAACCTAGCTTCGAAGTCCGAACACCTATCTTAAAAATTCTGGGTCCACCATAGAGTAGAGGTTATATTGTTGAAGCTTTGATGATATTTTGCTATAAGTTCTAAACATAAGATAGAAATTTTGAATATGCATTTGCAACTCGTTATGTAAGTGGGTAGGACAAATAGATTGCACAATCAAGATAATCATCGACTGTTAATGAGAATCACTAGATGGCAATTATTGTGTGCTAAATTTGGTGTTGAGCATCACTAGGGTTTGAATGAATGTAGTTTAATAAATATTTTATATTTGTGAGCTTTCTGAGATTGTCGGGTAATAGTCTGTTATTGACTAAAGAGTTTTTGCTAGAATATTATGGTTGTTGCGGTAATCTTGTGATGCTTTGTGATTTTTTAAAAATTTGGATGAGGTAATAAAATATTATGAAGAAATTTAGTCTTATTCTAGAAAGCTTTAATATATGATAGATCCTTTGATAATTCTTGTTAATAGTTTGCTGAATTGGTACTTGCATAATTGTTGGTAAGTACATTTAAGGGTAGTGTTAAAACTTTTAGTAAGAAAAATATATCTAGCGATGTAATTATTTGTCTTATAAGTAAACTCATTGTAAGTGTTAAAACTTTCATATGCGCTGATGTTTTATTGTCCTTTTATTATATATGCTTATGGATTACTTAATTGATCAAAAGTATGGAAACTTGATACGTTATTCAGATTATTGCCATTGTGTACATTGCCAAATTTTCTAAATGAAATTTGATCATGTCATCTAATGAAGAAAAAATGGTGTAATAACCTAATCATTGTGATAGTTAATTGAATGGTGAATGATGATGAAACATTGTCATGAAATATGAACTGTTCCTTGGAGAGTGACCATTTTGGAATTTGGATATCTTTTTATAGTTAGACAGTGGTAACTAGATGGGTTAACTCATCTAAGCCTTGCCCTATGAGAAAAGAGTTATAGTCGGATTTCTCTAGGGCTGCCTCTCTCTTCCTAAGGGACAGCCACCACCTTCCCCTGCAAGGTGCACCTCTCTAGGCCTCCTTCTTTTCCCTAGGGTTTGGTCATAGCTACCCTAGGAGATAGATAGGGAGGTAAGGAGGAGATTGAGAAGGAGAAAAATTCAAGTATTTTCTTAATTAAATATTTTTTAATGTGTGGGTAATCCTCTAATACTTTCATTATGTCTTGTATATGAACTTTTGTGTGAATTAACTTAGTAATTAGGGTGTGATTAGCCCATGGATCATATTAATTCTCGTTTAGGATTGCTAGGTTTTTCTTGTTTCATGCAATTTAGATCTAAACAAATTTTTAGGGCCTTGAAGGCTGAATCTGGAGATTTTGTATACTAAAGAGTTGTAGATAAATTTATAATCTTGCCAACAAGCTCAAGATCACTAAATTCCATTGGGTAGATTGTAAGATATGATCTTTGTAAGTCTATTGTCCAGTAGGTCATTACAATCGAGCTATGCTACGATTTTTGATGGTTTAAGCTTTTAAGAAGATAGAGTTAGGTCTGATCAATTACTAGAGAGTTATATATAATTTCATTATCTTTTCATAGAGTCTAAGAACATAAAATTTTGACGAGTAGAATGGAAGTTATGAATTAGATGACTGTTGTCTAGAATCAGGTTGCCGCTGAATATAATAATGAGAAATCATTAATTTAATTAATTTAATGATAGAATTGTATTTTAGGAATAACTAGAAAATGATAGGTAATTTTATTTAGTTCCAGAACCAGGCCTTGACGCACCCTCTCCGATACCGTACTCAGGGCCGGTTCTGGGGGTAGGCTGCAGGGGCGCTGGCCTAGGGCCCCAGGCCAGGGAGGGCCCCCCCGCCAGACTACGGCCAGAGCCCAGTCCCCAGAAGCCTGCATGCATGCGTTTTGTGATTGCGATGTTTTGTGATTGCGGCCGAAGTATTCAGGGCTAGCTCAACGTGACAACGTTTTGTGATTGTCCCAGTCCTGCTGGCTCAACGCCTCGACCGCTCGACGCTTCGACTAACGCCAGAAGAACGCCGCGCCGTCGCGCCGATTCGCCGATCCGTCCGCGGGCCGTGGCTTCGACAGTTCGACGTGATCGTCTCCTGCGCCTGCGCGCTGCACCGACATCGTGGCCGTGAGGCCATCGCAGCCCGAGAGTCCCGATCAGGCGATTCACCTTGCCATCTGCATCCGTCGCCCCGCCTCCCGATTGCTTATTTGCTCGTCGCCTCTTGGATCTCAGTCGCCGTCAGGTTAGTACCTAATTAGTTTATCATGTTAGAACTATTGATTTGTGTCACTTTAGACAATATAAAGTTTAAACTGCATATTTTATAAGTAGAAAAAAAATTTATAGTAAAGGGCCCATAGAGCCGAATTCGCCCTAGGACCCTTGAAAACGTTGAGCCAGCCCTCACCGTACTTGACTACTTGAGGTTGTACTCCTTTTACCAAGAACTTAATTAGTCGTGTATGGTTAGTTACCTGCTTGTGCACCAGGCAGCTGGTGGCCATGGTGCAACAGTAGTACGCACGTGGACAAGGGTTTCCCTTCACCATCTTCTAACCCTTGTTGTCAATAGAAGACGAGCAGCGCGGGCTACCCACCTCCTTGAATGAGTTGGATGACTCCTCGGTCTCAGCGCCGGCGCTAGAGGGGACCAGATCGAAGAATTGCCTCGACACATGGCGCCCTCGGTCTTGCCCTCCTAGAAACGAAAAAGGAAAATTGATCCGATTAATTCCTCGGTTGAGCTAAACTGATTTCATTCGTAGCACACAGGAAATAAGGATGCAACTACGGTTTACATATAAATGTTTACATGAGATAGTCCAAAAATTCTCTCTAAAAAAATCAGGTTGAAAAACAAAAATCTATAATACCCTCATAAATTAATGATCAAAATTTATTTCTACTATCATATTTTTACTATCAGTATAATGGACTGGGAATGACCAACTCGCTCATTTGGAGTGTACTTTTTATCTTGTCGATTATTAGTACTAGTGGTTCGAGGTCTTTTCAGCCATACATAATATGCTTTGGAGCAATTTCTTATTGCAGTTCGCAACAACATGCAGGCCTTTAAATATGTACAGTGGACTCTGGGATGCAACATTTTTATTTATATGCCTCACACGATTAGCGCACACACAAAAAAAAAGTGCAAAAATTGGACTACATTGTCAATTTTGTTGTAGAGGGATTTCAGAGCATTTAATGTGATTTTGTATATCCGTAGCAACACAGAGCACTCAGCTAGTAGCATATATATTCATAAAAATATCGATATGTAGTTCTAAATATTTTCCCTTTTTTGTGGAGCAAGTGCTGATTAATTGACCAACATAATTATATGCTATAGAGTTTACATTCTTTTAACTACTGTTTGCTTTTGTAATCATTTCTGTACTTTACTTGGGTTCTTGATTTCTTATTCGACTCGTTACCTGAATTTTTTTTCTTTTAGGAAGCGTTAGCTGAATTGATAAAGGAAAAGAAATTCATGTGTTCACCTGTTACAGTTATAAGGCCCAATGGATCACATGCAATGTAAGGCCCAATATGGAGGAGTCCCTGCTATAATTTGTAGATCTTGTCTTTCATTATTTAGATATCATCTATTCCTAGATATTTCCTTAGGGGCTGAGAGCAAGAAAAATTGGCAAGCTAGAGTAAATATTAGAGGTTACAAATAATTGCGAGCTAACCAGATTAAGCCCTAATGACGTGAATTCCAATAAATGGACCGCACAACCTGCGGCCAACTCGACTTCGAGCACTGTTTGCCAGCCAAACAAAATGCCCGATCACGATTGCTAGTTAAGCGATAAACCCTAGCAGTTAGAAAGACAAGTAGATGCTAAACCAAGTGACCAACTGATTACTAATTTGCAATAAATCACTGCCATTATTTTCCCAAACTTGGGCAAGCATAGCAGTGTACTGTGTTTACTCTTGTCACTGTCATCTTTTGTTAATTGCTAGCTGCTGCATTGATTCTTGCTTTCTCTTTCAGGAACAAGTACCATGTGCCAACTATATTCTGCATACCGGAAGATGGAGGCATAAGGCATTTGGGTGTAGTTAAGTTCACCAAAGCTAACGGTAACGAACGCTGCAACGCATGCCATCCACCAAATAATGATACAATCAAGTCCATCAGCTCTCATGGCCGCCTTTTAGTTTCTAGCTTCTGGCTTCTACCTTTTTAATTTCATAATTTTCTGACTTTTTAGTTTTTAGATTTTTTGCCCTTTCTTTCATCTTTTAATCCTTTGCATTATCTACGATGATATTACTTTTTTCTTTTTTAAAAAAATTTAATTTCGCTAAAAAAGCTAACAATAGTTACAATAAAAAAATCTTTACAGTGTCAAATAAACGTACAGCTAGAGCTTATAAGCTCTAATGAGCACCTCCGAACATATAGGAAGGGAGAAGAGAAAACAGAGTGGAGTCTGATTTTTTTAAAGAAAAGAATGAATCCAGGAGAGTAGTGGAAGCCATGATTCGCTGCTCTAATTTTTTAAAACCTATATATGAGACCAAGAGAGTAGTGGAAGCCATTTTCGCTTCTAGCCAATTCAACCGTCGGAGGGAATTCAACCAACGGAGGCTATCAACCAGGTACTCCACCGGCAATATATACAGTCCCAGGTTAGTCTTGGGGACGCCAAAAAAGTCAGACATTTCAACCAGTCCTCTCACCAAAGCCCCTCTTAAACTAGTATATATATATATATATATATATATATATATATATATATATATATATATATATATATATATATATATATATATATATATATATATATATATATATATATACACACTATTACTAGTACAATGCTCGTGCGTTGCAACGAATTCTCAAAAAAGATGATATATAATATCGGTATGATTCTAAAATTTTCAATAAATATAAAATTTGCTTCACACGTGTAAAGCGAAACATAACTGAGCATCTCAGTTCATATTAGAGAGAACCTGCCTAAATAATATTAATTTTTATCTTCATAGGCGGTGTTCCTGGTTTTGGCATGTTTGCAGCTCCTGCTTTTCCTTTCTTATCAGAAGACTCAAGGATCTGGAATGAACATGTTAGAGAGTCGTCGATGCTCATCATAGCACCAGTATTGTCGAACTCACCACAATAGTTCGGTGCAGAGAATATGGTTACCAGTTGGCGCTTAGCAAAGAATTCATAGCCATCCTCCACAACCTATGAAGAGAAGATTGAAGTATAAAGCAGTGAACGGTAAATAAAAACAGTGTCTCGATAACAAGAATTCACAATAGCACAGATCAACTGAGAATAGGTGCTCTAGATGCTTCAGTTATATCCCTAAAACACAATGGAGTAAACCAAGATAATTCAATTTGCTTATTCTGGAAGAAGGGGAAAAGCGGCAATGTGTGAGCGAGTTTAGATCGACGGTTAGCATAACTGTATGGATTAGACCTTATTATACCAGGCAATTTGATTAAATTTGAGTCTACAGTAAGTCTTAACCAAGTTTACGACCCATGGCCTGCACACAATAAATGGATCAACAATTCACAAGAGTGTTGGCATGATGAATAAAAAAAATCATCTGCTGCCTCCAATACCTAATGACAAATTCACCCTAAATAAGAACATGCATGTAGTTCCTATTACTATTATAGATTATATAGTTTTTTTGCAACAATGAAAAGTATATTTTGCTATCATGTCAATGTTCTGAAACAATATACTGTTGTACTTTCAACAAAATACGTGCTCAATATGGATCAAAAGTTATGGTATCTTTACAAAAGGTCACTAAATTAAAAAAAATCAGAACATCTTATATAAAGAGCTTTTAATTAAATCGGGAACAGTTTTAACTCAAAAAATTCAAGAAATGGTTGTTAGCTGTTTAATCAGGGATTGAAAAATTCTGGATACAACAATTACTTGTTGTAGAAACATCGTTAATTGAGATGTCACATCGAAATATGCCCTAAGTCAAATGATGAACAAATTCACAGGTGAAACAATTGTTGTTACTTGCTTGAGAAATGTACTTCAAGATCAGTATGGATACCTGGTGAGCCTTGCAGATCAGATCCAAATCATGTTTTTGAAGAAACTCAGCAACCTTATCAGCTCTGAAAGTGTAAGACACACCCCTGTCATTCTCACCCCACCCCTTCAATTTCTTTATCAGGGTCTGACCATAGCAGATCACAGAGTAGACCATGGTCCGGAACATCCACAGGGCAGGCAATGCTACGTATTTGATCCATGTTCTTTAACTCAGGAGATAAACCCCATGCATGGCCTTAAGTACCCTGGCACTCCCAAGAAGTATCTTAGCAAATTGTAGCTCAGGTTCAATCCCCCCAAGTAGCGGCTCAAGACGATCGTTTTCACACTGTATCTGAGACAAGCAACCGAGGCAGCCAATTCCAGATAACTCGCGTAGGGAAGTTCAGGAATCTGAAAATCTTCAGGAAGCTGGGGAAAATTCTGCAAACAGAGACAAGCAAGTTTAGCAAGTCAAAACCATGGATGTTGTGAGTCACTTGGCGAATGACACCAAAGGCAAACGAATGACTAATACTACATCACCTTGATGTGAAGTTTTTCCAAGCTAGGAAAATAATTCAGGAACTGCAGAATCTGCCTCAATTGAGTGACATCACATAAGTTCACACACAGAGCCAGCGTCTTGACGCTAGGGATTGGACTTGACACGGCCAGATGCATGCCCTACAACACCAAAAAAAAGTTCAAAGAACGAAACAGGCAGAGTTAAACAGATGAAGTTTTATGCAAAAATTACCTTGTAGACAGCGTTGTAATGTCCACCTGCTCCGGGGTGTGCCCCTTGTGGTAACAGGACAGCAGCAGGCTCTGGAGCGCGACGCATTGGTCCATCAGATCGTGCAGGTCGCACTCCGGGATCTTGACGACGCGAAGGGAGAGCTCCTTGAGGTGGGCGAAGCTCACCGGCGGCGGCTCCGGGGAGAACCAAGAATCCTTCATGGTCAATTCCTGTGACTTGAATTCTTTACAGAAAAAATTCAACAACACAGTAGAAATTTTGACAATGGCAAATGATTCGATCGCCCAGTCTTCAGTATGGGAAGAAGCAGCTGTTCAAGATTACCTTTCTATTCTTTTTCATATTCAACAGCGATCTGGCTGCAGGATATCATCATTATCCCAGTAGAGCCAAACTGGAGAATTCAGCGATATCATCAAACGGACAAAGGACGAGGCCCTTTTCCCGCACCGGGAATATATTATATTCTTCAGAACAAATGTAACTTTATTCACAATATTGCAGTTAAAAAGGACTGAACCGCGGCAGCAGCAGCTCAACACACAGGATTTGGGCAAACGCCGCGGCAGCAGCAGCTCAACACACAGGATTTGGGCAAACGGGATAGCAGAGCACAATGGATTGAATACAAAAACAAATCCATGATGCGAGGGAAGAAGAAGAAACAAACGACCTGGTGCAGGGAGCGGAGCGGCGGGGCGGGGAAGAACTGGACGGAGTGGGTCGAATGGACGATGAGCTCCTCCACGCGCCTCGAGGCAAAGGCCTCGGCTCCCAGGCCGGCGCCGTCGCAGTCACCGGCCCCCTAGAAGCCGGTCTTGGCGAGGCGGACGCGGGGGATGGGCCCGGTGTGCGCCGCCAGGATGCTGGTGATCGCGGCCATGCGCTTGGCGTGGAGGACGGACTCTGTGGCGGGTTGGCCTAGGCGGCGCCGGCCCACGCGCTCCTCGTCCAGTGCGATGGGGGATCACGCGAACACGCCGCTCCAGCGCATGGAGACCGTGGCGGTGCGGCCCGCCTCCTTGAGCGGCAGGAGCGCGAGGATCACAGGACGCCATCCGGGAGCTCGCTGATGCACTCCAGGCGCAGGAGGGCGGCGCGGCGGCGGAGGAGGTGAGGGTGGAGCAGCAAAGGAGGCGAGGGCGGCGCGGCGGAGGAGGAGGCGAGGGCGGCGCGGCGGCGGAGGAGGGAGGGGAGGAGGTGAGGGCGGCGCGGCGGCGGAGGAGGGCGGAAGAAATGGTGGGGGGAGCCGCACGGATTCGCTGGGGGGGGGGGGTGGCGCAGTTACGTGGGGGAGACGCGGTTACGCGTAGAACGTGGGGAGACGGGGGAGAAGATGTGCGGGAGGAGAGAAGCCACGTGCTTTTGTGAGTTGGGTCCATATGTCAGCGCTGGGTTTTTTTTGTGAGAAGAGGTGGGAGAGGCCGTACCAACCACCAACTCCTTCTTTTGTATAGTCTTTACTATATAAAAGAAGGAGTTGGTGGATGGTACGGCCTCCCCTCCTTACCTCTCCACGCGCATGCTCCTCCAAACTGCCTATTCGCTTCTCCAACTGCTCCCCACGGCATCTTCCCCTATGTGCGGTTGGCCGATTGGGCATCCTCTCCCTCGCCTCATCCCCATTCCTCCCCCGCCGCTCCAGCCCCTGGGCAACACCGCCACTCTCCCCTCTCTCGCCTCCTCCCTATTTCGTCCCACGCTTCTTCCTCCTCTCGCCTCGCCGGCGCTCCTCCGCCCAAACTCGGCCCGTCCACTCTCCCTTTCCCGTCCACCAACCCAAGCAAGGGGATCTCCGCAATCTCCCGTTCCAGGTGTCTCCGCGTCCGCCGCCGGCTTCGGCTACTAGGGCTTCGGCCGGGGGGGGGGGGGGGGGGCGGGGCGGGGCTGGCGCCGGCCCCGGCCCTTCGCCCTCTGGCCTCCGCCGCTACGGCCTCAGCTTCTCCGCCTCCAGCCTCCTCCAGGCCCCGCTCGCCGCGCTTCTCGAGTACTCCGGCGTCGTCCCCTCTGGCGTCGTCGTCGTCTAAGGTTGATGGGCTACTTTCCACTGCGGCGGCTGGGGATGGGGAGGTGTCGATCGGGATCCAGGGCGGCCCCGGCGACCCGGACGCGGCGGCCTCGCCGGAGGACTCGATCGAGGCGACCGCCGCCCCCAAAGTTGACCCGTCCTCCGCGGCTGGGAGGGGAGGCGGCGTCGACGCGGATGCGAGCGGCGAGGGTGGGGTCGGCGCGGCGGGGAACGGGGGCGGGGACCGCGTGTACCAGCGGTACGACGTGCACCACGTCGCGCGGTGGATCGAGCAGGTCCTGCCGTTCTCGCTACTCCTGCTCGTCGTCTTCATACGACAGCATCTCCAAGGTTTGCTACACATTTCTCTCCCTATTGAAAAGGCGTTATCTTTGTGGAAATGTTGTGCTATCCTTTCCCCAACCGAATCCCGTCGCTACTCCGCCGCCGCTCCGCCCGTCGCTCCTCCACTCCCTCCTCCTTCGCCGCTCCGCCCTCGCCTCCTCCCCTCCCTCCTCCGACGCTCCGCCGTCGCCTCCTACCATCCCTCCTCCGCCGCTCCGCCGTCGCCTCCTCCTCCCCACCCCGCGCCGCCGTCGCCTCCTCCTTCCCCGCTCCTCCTCCTCCGCTCCGGCGCCTCCTCCTCCTCCCCCCAGCCCGCGCCGGCGCCGCCTCCTCCTCCCCCCACCCCGCGCCGGCGCCGCCTCCTCCTCCTCCCCTCCCCGCGCGCCGCCTCCTACTCCCCCCACCCCGCGCTGCCGTCGCCTCCTCCTTCCCGCTCCTCCTCCGCCGCCTCCTCCTCCCCCTACCCCGCGTCGTCGCCTCCTCCTCCCCTACCTCGGCGTCTTCCTTGACATCTCCTTCTCCAACCCCGGTGACCACCTGTTCACCGCTGGCGGCCTACACCGACATTGAGAATTAATGGTGATGTGAGGACTCAATTTCGTGATGCATTCCATATTGCGGCGAAGCAGGACCATCTGGGTTAGTTTCTTTCGTTCATCATGAATGATAATTTATTAGAGAATTTGATCCCAATGAGTTCTGTTTGGCAAGTCGATTTAATATGTGGAATTGAGTTGAACCATTCATTTTGGTTTGCTTGGACTCATAGTTGTCTATGTTTATAAAGAACGACTTGTATCCAAAGTGAAGGATCCAAGCAAACCATAATAAACACATCTGTACCTTCACAACGTTGCACTGTTCACTCAAACTTGCCAAAGAAATGAGCTCCTGAAATGCAAGAACTTATCTTAGATGCTGAATTTCTGATATATAAACATTGACAGGCTTTTGTTTTGTGTTCAGAGAAGGAAAGATCAAATGCAGCAACCTGGCTGCTTGATATCTGGTACTCATTGTTGCTTAATCCAGTTACCAATGTTGAGCTACAATAATTAGCATTGGAACAATTATATAAATGTTCTGCACGATTGTCATGTCTGAATTAATTGAATGGGCTACGGAATTTCATTTCGAAAGTCAGATCATGACCTGAATCTGGCAATTTCTATTAAGGGTCCTCCGATTCCTCATCCTGCATCCATGACCTGAAATATTGATATGTTTTAATCCTTTAGTAACTACAGCTATACAAAGCACCCCCCTCTCATTTTTGGAAAATGAGCATACTACTTGTAGATGAGGAAATGGAATGGAACAAACAAAAAAAAGCTAAGGCCAAGAGCTCAAGCTGTTTATGCATCCGATATTCACTATCCAAAGGCAACACAGCATCTAAAAGCAGACCAAAAATAAACTAATTGTCAATGCAAGTAGCCACATTTGTACATGCTTCCACACTAGGTGTCCCTATTTTAATATTTTTTGCTCAATTGGATTTCATGGACAACACTGCATAATATAACATAACAGTTTTGACGAAATATATGATTGAATTACTTGGATGATTTGGTCTGGTTCCAAATTGCCTTGTTTATCTTTCTTGGCTTGACAGAAAAATTGAGTATGGATTAACAGTTTTGACGAAGAGTATGGATTAATATTTTTGATGTACGATGTGTTGCATTATTCTAGGCTTTTTCTTAAAGAATTGATATATGTGGAACATAGATGGTGATAAATCTAATTCCTGAGTTACATATCATAACTTAGTTACCTCACATATGGGATTAACAAGGCAAAGGGAATCTGAAGCTTTCCGAAACTTTGGGCTATGTAGCTCCTGAGTACTTATTACATGGTATGACTTCCTTTTTCTTTACCCCAGTTGTAATCCTCTGGATAGACTAACCATTATTCACAATGACGACATTCTACTTTAACTGGGAGCATATCAGGTAAAATTAAGTGTCTAATTCAGGGAAGTTGACTAAGAAGAGTGATGTCTGTGCGTTTGGAGTAGTACTTCTTGAGCTTCTGTTGGGAAGGAAACCAGTTGAGAAGATGGCACCATCTCACTGCCAATCAATTGTTACATGGGTACACAATACTCTGATATTTGACATTCTAAATCGTTAGAATCATTTCAGTTAAACAATGGAGCAAGTAATTCATTATGTCAATGTGCATAGAATACTTTCGATTTTCACTGCCTAAATCCATGCAGCTAAGTGGCATTTGGCTAACCCATTGACATCTGACATTTGTAATCAAACGCAGGCCATGCCTCAGCTAACTGATAGATCAAAGCTCCCAACCATAATTGACCCCATAATCAAGAACACGATGGATCCGAAGCACTTATACCAAGTACTTATCATCGAAATTATCTCAAAATTGTTTCTTTCATTTACATCTATCTTTTCAACTAATTAGATTGGTGCATTTTTCTACTTCACAGGTTGCTGCAGTGGCTGCGCTCTGTGTGCAGTCAGAATCGAGTACAGGCCACTAATCGTAGATGTGCTCTACTCTCTTATTCCCCTGGTGCCCATGGAGCTTGGAGGGACACTGAGGATCGCCCCAGAATCACCTTGCGCAACTCAAAAGGATTCTCCCTGTTGAGAAGGGAAAAAAAGGAGAGATACGATTGGAATGTGGTGATTGATTCAATGGGTTCATATATGGTTCAAATAACTTGTGCTGATTGATTCAATGGGTTCATATATGGTTCAAATAACTTGTGCTGCGGAGTGTAGGTTATTGTTTCTTGCTCCAATTGCCTTATTCCGTGGTGCTTGTCTGAGGATTTGTGCCCCAACCTTGTGACCTGGTTTAATCGATAGAGTCTTGAGTTTGCGGAGAAGAGGAATGCATATCTTTCTGTCCACCTGTGAGTTTTAAAATATATAGTACGATAAAATTTAAAAATCCGTAGCAACGCACGGGCATTCAACTAGTAAAGATAAAAGAAGGAGTTGGTGGTTGGTCCGGCCTCTCCCACCTCTTCTCACAAAAGACAACGCTGACATGTGGCCCCAAAAGAATCATACTATATGTTCTGAAATTAACGGGTGGTAAATTTTTTTAAAACATGCATACAAATATATTCTAAATTTTTTTAAAATCCGTAACAACGCACGAGCATTCAACTAGTGTGTGTATATATTTGTCGATCAAGTTAAACATCATCACAACCATCGCAGATAGATTATCGCCGTGCTAATCTTGATGCGCGCGTGGGTATTTGTAGTTGGGTGGTTGATCGTGCGATTAGGTGAGCAGCACGCGCTTGCGGATCTTTTCCACTATGCATGCTCTTGTTAATTTTGCCTTGCTGTGTTACCTGCAACAGGGGATACGAACGGCGTGCGTGCGTGCGTGCGTGGGTGCGTGGTCCTCTGCCCCGTCCACGCCCTCTCGCTGGCTGCCTAGCTACCAGCAGGTAAATGCATGTTTCACCAAAGACTTGGTGCACAATCAAATCAGATGCCCTAGCTAGGTCCTTTTGGGCTCAAGTCTGTTTCAAGGTGACGAAAGCCTATCCTCTGCCTTTGCAAATGTGCCATCCGGCAAATTCCAGCCGTCGGATCCTAGATGAACAGCCCAGATCAACTACTACAGTACCATGCCAATTTGTTTGTTGGGTAGAGAGAGGTTCGATGCTTGAATCGGATGGGACTCTGAAAAGAGTTAGAAGTCATTGTGTTCTTGTAACAAGTTGTACTTTTTCACTTACTAAACAATTTAGAATTTGCTTTTAATTTACTTGTTTGCAGATTGTGCTAATTTCCATTTTTATTTTCTTGAGACTCCAACTTCCATTGTTTGGTGTTGAGGATGAGGTAGGCATGCGTGGGCTACCTACCAGCTCCAAGAACAATATAATAACTAAATTTACCCAATATCTACTCATTATAAAAACTAATTAACAAGATGGGAGAAAAGTGGCGAAGAGAAGCAGGCATTGGAGACTAGGGAAACACTCTCTCTGTTTTTTTTTTTGCATTGCACTTCTTTGTATATTAAACCCACTTTTGTATAAGATGGTATCCATTAGACGAGGATTAAAATTCCGTACAAGAAGAATTTGCTACCAACAAGCACGAGGATTAACCGCTTGACTAGGCTGAAATAAGTTAACTTATGACTGAAATTATATTATAGCTGGCTGAAATTACACTGTAGCTGATAGTGCCTTATTTGATATAACTAAATTTAAAAAAATTAAAAAAACAAGTTAGATCATCATAGACAATGTAAACACATACGAAAAAAAACTAGCAAAAAACTCAAAAAAAACTAAAAAAATAAGAAATTTAGAAATAGTGAAAAATAAACCAGAAATCAAAAGCTTAAATCAAAATAAATAGAACCTAAAATTCCATACAAAAAGAATTTGCAACCAACAAGCAAACCAACCACCAACCACTTCCGATTTGTGAACAATAGTAACAGAAAACAATAAACAAGAAGCTATCTGAACCTACCCCCGGTTGACAGCTTCCACACACCAATCTGGTGGACTTCCTCCAAACGGAGCTCCAACTCTACTCCCATTGTATTGATTTTTCCTCTCTTCTTGTCACATCATCACTAGCTTGTGGTTTGTGAATAATGTTATGCACAGGAACGGATTTATACCTGAGCAGCCTAGGCTCTAGTTTAGGGTGTATAACATTTATCAATATAAAACTCAGATAAATCCATATAGCGAAAGTGTGCAACTTTCCCTTCTAGTTCAAATAATAGTGATTGGTGACCCTTCTTGGCCTATGGTATGATAAAATCTTAGATCCACCGTTGGTTATGCAAAATGCAGGTTGACCTCTGTGAGAATCACTTGCTTGTGCAGTTGTGCTGTTGCATGAGAATCAAATGATTGCGAAGCAACATAGTTTTCTGGTTATATGTCTCTAGTCACTATCGCATAGGTTTTTTCACATATGTTCTTGTGGCTTGAAGGGCTTTTTTTCGACTAGGGCTTGAAGCATGTTTCAAATAACTGTAGTTCGCAAAAAATAAAGGGTAGTACGGTGATTTAGCTTAAAAAATTAAGCCGATGTTTGTATACGGATTAATTCCCTGTAGTGGCCTTTTAAAAGGGTCGCATTTGTATTGGCATATTTATGCCAAAAGTTTGCTATATATATATATATATATATATATATATATATATATATATATATATATATATATATATATATATATATATATATATTACACCTATCATATCTATCATCCATCTTCATCAAGATACCACTGCATATTTTGGATTATTGGGTTGGCTTATAATGCAATCTTCTCGGATGGACCCGTTTACTGGGGGATACTTCCGTTAGCGTGGGATTCGGACGGTGGAGCATGTACTACTTTTTCTGCGTGTGATTGGTTTCGTGTTATGAGGCCGGGGATTGCGCAGGCTGGTGGTATGTATTCCTTTTTGTGAACTTGGTATGACGCCGGGGATTGGGTAGTCGGGTGATATGTTGAGCGCTGATAATTGAAAGGAGTATGTATGGTGCAATCTCTTCTTGCAAGTGCTAAAAGTATTATTCTCCTTTTTGTGACAGGAACGTTCCAGTTCTAAAGGTAGTATGTGTTCAGTCGGAGAATAGAATGTGTATGTATGAAAAAAGAGTACGTGTACGTATGAAAAAAGGAGTACGTATAAGTTTCAAGAAGGAGTATGTGCATTGTTGATTATGTATTGACCAATATGTACTGGTTTGTATTACGTATAAGTTTCAAGAAGGAGTATGTATATGTACGTATAAGTCGTAACAATTTTTTCTCCAGGACTACAAAAAGGTAAGTGATTGAATGGATTTGGAAGTTTGCGTCGTGCTTCGCTGGTAACTTATTGAAAGGATTTGTTACGTATCCTTCGTCGTGTAAATAGGCGTTGATTAACGTCTTGTGATTCATTGGTTGGCCTATTCGAGAAAAATGGTTCCGGCAGTTGAGAACACCTGGAGTATATCTTGTTCTGCCACGCCATTCTCAACTTTGTAGCACTTCTATCCTTCGATTTGAAACCATTAGCACCACTGCTCTTTTGTTGTTCCCCAATTTTTTTTGGAGCGCACAATAGAAAGGGCCATGGTGAAAGCAGAATTGGAGGTACTGTCAGCAAGTGGTTTGATCATATTCTTTGATTTGGCCATGACCTACAATGAATTGAACAATGGTTAGGATGTTCATTTTTTTTTACAAATAGGAGTATTAACACGTATGGAAAAGAAGTATGTACTGTCCGATTGGTATCGGCAAGAGCTGAAAGTAGTATGATCATCTTTACACGATGATCATACCAGATGGAAAATGAGTATGCATAGAGTCGAAAAAAGAGTATGTGTACGTCTGAAAATGAGTATTAGAAACAATGGTTAGGATGTTCATTTTTTTTACAAATAGGAGTATTAACACGTATGGAAAAGAAGTATGTATTGTCCGATTTGTATTGGCAAGAGCTGAAAGTAGTACGATCATCTGTATATGATGATCATACCAGATGGAAAATGAGTATGCGTAGAGTCGAAAAAAGAGTATGTGTATGTCTGAAAAAGTAGTATTAGAAACAGTGAAAATATTGTTTTTTTACAAAAAGGATTATGTGATCTTTTGATAAAGGAGTATGTACACATCTTAGGCATGAATATAACCATTGGGTTTTCTTAGGTGCAAGATTAGGTAAAAATCTGAGAAACAAATAACCACCTGAATGATAAGATTAATATACCAACCACGTAAAGAAGTATGTATGGTGCAATCTCTACTTGCAAGTGCTAAAAGTATTATTCTCCTTTTTGTGATAGGAACGTTCCAGTTCTAAAGGTAGTATGTGTTCAGTCGGAGAATAGAATGTGTATGTATGAAAAAAGAGTACGTGTACGTATGAAAAAGGAGTACGTATAAGTTTCAAGAAGGAGTATGTGCATTGTTGATTATGTATTGACCAATATGTACTGGTTTGTATTACGTATAAGTTCCAAGAAGGAGTATGTATATGTACGTATAAGGCGTAACATTCTTTTCTCCAGGACTACAAAAAGGAGTATTAACGCGTATGGAAAAGGAGTACGTATAAGTCGTCTACTTAGATGACTGAAAAAGGAGTATTAGAAACAATGGTTAGGATGTTCATTTTTTTTACAAATCGCCGTGTTGTTTTGGAATCATGCGCATTCTCCGGGATGTTCCTTAGTTGGGGAACGGAGTAATGAATTTTCACTTGGATGTGGATTGATTCCTCGGAAATCCATATGCGTTCAACACCCGTTAGTACATGACTGCCACACGAATCTCCAAACCACAGACAACGGTAGATGACCCGGGTGTAACTACACCCGGGACTAATAAGGATTTTTCCTCTATATATATATATATATATAATTGGGTTGCACAAACTATATTCCTTCCACTCTAAAAAAACTATATTCCTTCCACTAATCTATCAAATAGGTGGAAATGTGACTTGTACCGCAATTTTATGCCAATTCAATCTTTGGGCAGCTTGTTTAGTAGCTATATAAAGACCAGTTTGGCTCATTGAGTGTTTTTGTCAGTCATAAGATAAAACTTGTAGTGGTTTGTTAGATGGCATTTCTAGAAAGGAGTCAGTCAAACCTTGAGCTTTCGTTTGGTCACATCCAACACAACTTTCATATGAATATATCTGATTCTACGTGCAATCTGACTTGCACCGTAGCTTGCAGATGAACGCCATCTTTTAAAAAAATGTTAAGACCTCAACTTTTATGCGGTTTCGTACAGTTAAATTTTCCTATAAAACTTGGTTAAACTTGCTTTAGGCAGTCTATCTTCACACAAAAAAAGGAAGTACTGTGCAGGCCATATTATACTTACTACTTAGTTGCTACCTATCTTTAGTTCAACGGTGTTCTGGCAAGTGGATATTGTTTGTTCACTAATTGACTTCTAGCATATCATGACCTTTTGAATGTAACTAGGTAGTATTTATGCAATGTCCCATTGAAAATTAGAAGTAGAATACCTGAAGTACTGAGTCTAATTAAACTATTGGCATTTGTCATTTGTTTTTGTCATTTCAGTTCAGTTCAGATTTTAATTTTGAGAACTGAAATAAATTGATTAGTATATATATAAAAGTAAAGCTATATAAATTAATTTGCCAGATTCTTCAATAAAAAAGTCTGCAAAGATCTTTTAAAGAGATTGACGCTGTGTAAACCGTGATATTTTTTTTTATAAAACTGAAATTGAGTGACCGGCAGGCAAGTTAACCAGATCAAAGTTTGGTCGATTCGTCTCAAGCTAGAATATAAAATTCAAACTGTTTATTATTTAGTTGATTTTTTCTTTCTAAAACCGGCTGAACGAGCTGCTGAAGCCGACAAATTAACGACCTGACTTGAATGCTTTCTGCAGGCCATGTTGGAACGTTTTCCTCTCAACCAAGTGATAATTCAGATTAGTTGTTAGTTCAAGTAATAAACCTGGGGTTCATTTAAGCCCTAACCATCACAATTGATGAACAGTTGAGGGGCACCCCTCAAACAAACCAACATGCGTATTATTTCATTTAGCTACATGCAACATGCGTTCTAAAACTCAAGCAAACCAACATCAATATTATTTCAGAGCCGACATTGTTGAGAGATGTACGCATCAAAGGCAGGGGCCCCACATCATCCATCTGGGGCCATGAAGCCCAACTACTCGTCTCCAAGGGAAATAAGCGGCCAGATGAACCGCACCAGCCACCTGCCTCCCTATCAATGCCAAGCCATTGTGTAACCGTATACGTCGAGTATAGATAAAAATAATATTTTTGTTGTTTGGCGGTCAGACGGTAACACCAAAAAACTAATTAGCCAGTATAATTATCTATTGTCTAGCCACCGGATGGTAGGCTGTCTGCCGTCTGGCCACGGGACAGCAGGTGACCTGCCGTCTGATGGTGGGACAGCAAAGAGCATGTGTCGTGTCGCCGTTCGACCATTGAACAGCAAAAACATCATTTTAACTAGTCCGCAATGTATATAATTATTTCTATAATACGTGATGCGCCATTGCTGTATATACCAATAATTCACCTTCCGTCGAATGCCGGCTCCGGATCGTACTTGTGCAGTGCTGCTCAAAGCTGTATCCACCATGTTAATATCAAATATGGTTCCAGACCATCGTAACACCAAATCTAGCCCCCTTCCCGACCGCATGACTCCGAGGGTGTGACACGCGTTAGTCGTGCAGTTGGGGACCGCATGACTACACTGTTCATCGTAGTCGTGCGGTCGGGGACCACACGACTACTGTTCACGATTTATTTATTTTTTTTATCGAAAAGCAAATAAAATAAAAAAAGGGTAACAGTAGTCGTGCGGTCGGAGACCGCACGACTACTGTTCACAATTTTTTTTATGTTTTTCGCGTAAAAAAACCGAGTACTGTTTTTCACGTTTGACATTGTAGTTGTGGAGGGCATTGTACTGTTCACGTTTGGCATCTGCCGTACTCAATTTTATTTCGACAAAAAAAAATTGTGAACAGTAGTCGTACGGTCCCCGACCGCACGACCACTGTTACCCTATTTTTTTGTTTTATTTGCTTTTCGGTAAAAAAAAATCATGAACCAGTAGTCATGCGGTCCCCGACCGCACGACTAACACATGTCATGTCTTTGAAGTCGTGCGATCAGGAAGGAGGCTAAATTTGATATTATAGTGATCTAGGGACCAAATTTGGTATTAACGTGAATCAGAAGCTACAAATGACCAAAAGTCTGCAGAAGAGCCACATTTCTTGATTTTGCAATATGCGACTCGCTAGTACTTTTTTTTAAGGAAATTCCCTGATTTATATTAGCGTGTAAGACAATACAAAGTCCCAGTTTACAGTCAAGTCCTTGCAAGGAAACAAAAATTACACACAGGTCTAGTCAGACTAGACCGAAAACACACACCATTCCTGAGCTTCTTCGCCGGAGACGTTGAAGTTGAACTCGCCCGAGATTGGGGACAAGGCTGACATTGACCATTGGTGGAGTCCCCAGGGATATTACGGATGGCCGGCGTTAACCTCTTGAAGATTTTGTTGGACGGGAGGCGTAGCTCTGGTAGAGATCGCCGATCGACCATTCTCGACAGCCGTCAGCTGAAGAACCGACGCTGTTGTAGGCCACCACAGAGGGTCGATGAGGCTGTGATAGCGGTAAGAGAGATTATATCCATGATAGAAGCAAGGTGTTCAGGGGACAAAATTTGCAAATCACGAAAGGGAGAGAGGGAGGAGACCACAACGGCCTGAAAGAGGCGGCGCGCCAGGAATGATGTGGACAAGCTCCAAATTCACAATGGGAACATTAGGTTTATTACGGGGGCACTCATCGATGGATCTTGCACCAACGATGTACTGCACCATTGCCGAGAGGAGGGTGACGGACGACGCCGTGGGAGGTCACCGATGAAGGTACTGGAGGAGGAAGACACCGATCCGAAGAAAATGCTGTCGAGTTCGACCTTGCCAGTCCAAATCCAGATAAAGAGATCTGGAGGGAGAGGCAAAGAATAGACAAGAAGCAAGCTGCAACGGTCGTAGGGCTGCCTACCGCTAAGAAATGGCGAGATCTGCTCCAGGATGAACCGAGAAGAACTAGATCTACCCAGAGAAGATATGCCAGATAGGGGAGGAAAACTAATGCTAAGATTATTGTTAGAGTTAGTAATCTTGTTTAGTCATATTCTAGTCAGTTTTGCTGTATTATATAAGGCTAGTCGGACTAGCCCTTGGTGCAATAACAAGAAATTATGCATTAATTGCACAGTAACTAGCCGTTACAGCTTGGTGCAGTCAGGCCACACTCACAAATATCAATAGCACTGGACTAGTGAAGGTTGAGGACCTAATGAAATTCCCATTCAAGAAAAAAGCACCCACCAACTAGAAATCAGTAGCACCACTGAACCGGTCATACCAGTTGGTAGTTGGTGGCGCATGTTGTCGTCATAAACATGCACCACTGGGTTAAGGTTGTGCTTCATTATGGCCAAGGCTCGATAATGTGTGGGTAGTTATGGAGGGGATTTCTAGGGGTGTATGACTCTATGGTTTTGAGCAGTAGATCGAGGCTTGGGGGTCGGGGTTCAAGGGACCGTAGATACTTGTGTCTTTGAGGTAAGAGTCCTGGCCTCGGAACCTAACCCATGCCCACCTGTAACATCCCATTTTGGGACTCTGAAAATTTGCTTGAAGGGAATTTCAAATTGGATTGGAATTCAAATTGTTCAACTCAAATTTCACCTGAATTTCAAATTCTCAAATTTTCCAAACATTCTTGGGCTTGGCCCAGCCCATCTCTTGTCTCCCTTGACCCACCTGGCCTCTAGCCTAGCCCAACTGGCCTTCATCCCGGCCTAGGTCGGCCCATGCTTCTCCTTCCCTCACCGTGCGATCCGCCTGGGCACCAGCTATGCCGTGTGCGCCCTAGCCAGCGTCGTTGCTCTCCTGTGCCTCCACAGTGCGCCACCATCGTCCCTATGTGCCATTAGTGCATGCTAGCCTCGCGTTGACTGCACCGTGCTCGGACCCCCTTTCTCCTCTCTGCACCACATCGTTGCGCCCGGCTTTGTCGTGCCCGCTCTGTGTCAGTGAGAGACTCCCTCTCCTCTATTAATTTCTGGATTTAATCCAAATTTAATCCTTGGAGAGCCCATTTTCACTCATTTTAACTACAAATTTAATGAAACTAGTAAGATACCTGTGCGTTGCAATGAGATTCTAAAAGAGGTGATATATATCATCAAATGTAACCCAAATTATATAGTGAACACCAATAAGAGGAAGGCATCTTATCTTCAAGAGGGAGGTCAGTATGGTCGGATATGCCTTTGCCAAGATCACCACTTTGGATCTGCACTCCCTGACCTTGTCGGCTTCACAGTCTTTTCTCACCTCCGGTGGTGTACACCTCGTCTGAGCTGGTGTACTCCGCCTCCTTGTTTGTCATCTGTGCTAGTGTACTACACATCCCAGTTGTCGACCTCGGAGGTGTACACTTCCATTTCATCATCATCTTTGGTGGTGTACACCAATGTCTCGTTGTCCGCACTAGTCTACTCCTCTTCTTCCCCACCAAGTACTGCTCCACCTCTCTCTTCTTCACCGTCATCTCTATCTGAGCACAAACCAATGCTATCTTCACTATCTGAATATAAGTCAATAATGTCCATATTGCCAGCAAACATGTGAGTCAAGTATGTGTTGTCAAATATCTACTATGCTTAGCTCACCAACAAACTAGGTCAGATCACTATATGCTCAACTCCACTACAAATATAATCAAATTAATCTTCATTGGTAAACTTGGCTACTATCTTCTGCAGAATGGTTTGTGAGTCATAAGTCAGAGCAAAGAATGCACCAAGCAATTCACAGAAGTAGTTGTGGTTAATTCTCACTAGGGCTGCTGGCCTGCAAGAATCAAGATGGCAAATGAAATTGTGGCTAAGTACATATGAGAGATGGGAATAACACCTTGCATGTATAAATATTGCTTTTTGTGTGTTGGCTTGTGAAGCACTATTGCTTATACTCACCCTCGCTCACAAAATCTTCAGAACCTGTGGAGCAAGGACATTACACGTACTATGATGCCTCAAGAGCTGATAGTAAAGAAGATGAAAGAGATTATATTAGTTTCTAGTAGTCTAGGTCTTGCCCTAGTTGCTTGCCTATGTCAAGACGTGCCCTCCCCTTTTACTTTCACTTTCGCTTCTACATTTATGTAATGTATCTATTTGTCCTAATCGACTCTATTGTAAATTTGAACCATTGCGATCTATTTAAACTATGATGTTATAATATTAATGTATGGTATAGTTTACAGCAATATGAAATAATTCAATGATGCATCTGTGAGCATTATCTATTAATCCAAGGAATAGTACAGTGATTTCACAGAGGATTCTAGATTGGCTAAATCCAGGTCTGGCATCGCCACCCCCTCCCACACCTTCAGCTTCTAGCCCAGTCTGTCATGCTTGCATTATCATAGTGCGATTCCCTACAAAACAAAAAAAAGAATGTTTGAATGTTCACATGAAATGTGCACTAAAAGTGTGTGTCAGTGGTCACACATAATTCACATTAAAAGCTATGGAAAATAATGTGGCAACATTAGGACTGAACTTAATTTAAAATGCACATAATTCGCATTGCAGAACATTATGTCGTTAAGAGTTACATTGCAAGAAATGCCGGCTTTAAAAATAATGAATGAGTACAGAGGTGGAGGTGTTGCAAATCACTAGGTCTGTGGGGCGGCCAATGAAGTGGGCCTACTTAAATAGTTCCTTATGGAGTGGCTCGCTGTCTTGCATAGCTTGCACTTACGTGGACTCACCCGTTGGCCACGTTAACTATTATCCATGTTGTTGTGGATGCGGAGGGGATGATGTCTTCCATGCTTGGGCTACTTCAGTGCGTCATTCATCAAAATCTTCACTTCTCTCGGTCAAAAGGTCCCTTTAATACATGTTCACCCTATAGGAGTTGAACTCAGCGCTCCAAGTCCTGCACAAATGATAGATGTCATAGTACTCTAGAATGTACTGCATGAAAGACTACCGCCATGTAGTGCACACATCATAGACATGGGAGCAAGGTTGTGAAGGAGCATCAGTTTGTTGCATGTGTAGGTCGCAACTTCGTCGATGGTGCATGCATTCTTGTGACTACTTCTGACATAGTCCATGACATACTTCTCCTTCAAATGGACCTCAAACATCTTTTTCACCTCGTCCATGAGCGATGCACGAATGAGCCCTCACCACTTTCTGCTCCACGTACTCCCGCATGATTTCTAAGAGTTGCCCCCTTCATCTAGTTGCTTCTTCACAATCATGACTCTATTAATGAAGTAACTGACTGTGTGGTTCGACTCCCATCCACAATTGTAGTGATCGGGAGGGAACACACACCCTTTAGCACACCGTTGTATAACTCGGACATGTTGGTCGTCATAATCCTGTACCTTGCAAGTTGATCCATTGGGTGAACTCACTTGTTGTTGTGGGAGTGGCCTGATCTATGGCTGGTTTCACTCCCTATGACTCCCTCATATGCCTATAGATCGCCTTGCCAAGCTCTCGCCATATTATGTTGAATTTACGCATTTGGTTCTACATGTAGAGCCTTTTGAATTTCTTTATCAACTCCTTATTGCAGAAACAGATATGAAAGTTTACTGCTAGATGCCTCATGCACCAATGGATCCTCACATCGTTCCATTGGAAGGATGGTTGAGTCCTTTGCTACATGGTGATCAGGGTCGACAATAGCCCGGCGTTGCAGATAAGGCAGACGTTTGGCTAGTTTTGGACTACTGCTTACTTCACATTGGCCTGAAACAATATTCAGCTATCAGTGTTCTCATTCTTCACAATTGCATAGGCCACAGGGAGTTGCTGATAGTTTGCATTGTTGGCGACCGCCATCAACACTATGCCCTTATACCTACCAAATAGAAATATGTCATCCATTATGAGCATTTGACTATAGTACTTCAATCTCTCGATCACCTGCTGAAACACCCAGAACACCTAGTCAAGGATAAAATAATTGGGCCCCTTCGTAGGGTGCACTCTCTCTATCTTGTTTATATATGTCCTAAGATTGGCTTCAGTAATTTGATGTAGCATTCTTATCAGAAGTCATATGTTTTCTCATACATGCCATACATAGAATATGGAAGACTTTCCTCCTCACTAGCCACACCTTAACTCACTAGGAAACAAACTAGGTTCACATCATCAGCCATCACTGGCTTTAGTGAAATTGTGACATCTGCAACGATGAGATGACTAATCAGGCTAGTGACGAGGTCACATTCTGGTGCCTGTGTAGTAGCTCCGCAAGCTCACAGGTGTGATCCTTCACCACCGTTATTCGAAAGTCCGTTGCACTGCCTCTAAATCCTTGCACACATATCTTCTCAGGATGAGAACTATCCACATACTTCACCACATACGTATCAGAATTGGATATATGCACTAGATATGTGCAACTTATGTAGACAACACATCTTGCAATGGATTGATGCGTGACATGGTTATTAGAGAAGCATTGCCCTTCAACGAGAGTGTCTTTATCGAAGGACTATTCTGAGCCATCTTCAGATGGCAGAACTAGGCAAGCCAATGTAATATCATCCAATCTTGAGGAGACATACTCAATATCCGTGCACACAATACCTCCAGATGCACCATCCTCATAGCGCCTACACTAGCCTCGTCTTTACTGCTGGCTGTGTTAGCATCCTCCTCATTGTCGTAATGGTTTCCATCTAACATACCATCCAAATATTCACAGTAGTCAACACAAGCTACCCACCATCTCCTTGCACCTTCTGTCGGCTCAAGGTTATGAGTCAACCTCGACAGTTGTCCATCACCTTGACCGACACCATCTTCTGCTACACCACCACCATGGCCAGCACCAGCAGGTTCCACTTCACTGCCACCATCCCCACCAACATTATGCTCTACATTGCCACCACCAACTAACTGCAACACTTCCACACCGCCACTCCTGCTAGCCTCACCCCTACATGACTCTTCTGTCCTCTCCACAAACTTTACACACACCATTGACCTCCCATATATCGCTGTAGCAGGATTGCTTGCAATCTCCATGTACTGCCACTAGACGACATTGCCAACCACCTTCTTCAATTCCTAGAAACACTCCCTTGAATCTCCAACCACCGTGGCTATTACTGCCTTGATGACAAACTTCTTGTTGCCCACCTTCTTGTCAAATACACTTCGCACACACCTCCTGAGCTCAGGGAGACCCATCTTCTTCAGCCTCGAAGCCTAGATTATGGTTCTTTTACAAAATTTGAAGGTTCATTGACTCCGCTTCGTATGGTCCATCCCGCATGACTCACTTCTCGTGGAACATGAATAAATGTTCTATATCCGATAGCAGGTACCTACCACCAATATTGATGAAATGCACTTATTTCAAATGATGCTAATCACAACTAAACATAATACAAAATCATCCACATGTACATGGCTGAGCTACCAGTTATTATACGGCTATTTGCAAACAATCGTCACTATCGCCTATGCAATTCCAAAATTTTATTTGGAGTTATTTGGATTTTCTAGGAATTTATTTCCTTTTCTTTTATTTTAGCCTAGAGAAAGAACTATGAAAGCTTGCTTTTAATTATGTCAAATAAGGTGGATTTCATTTTTGTTGAGTTCTTTGTGATTTATATAATTTTTAGGAGTTTCTAGGATTTATTTGGAATTTTCTACTATTTTCTAGGTCTGCTAATTATTTTTTAGAGTTTCTAAAAAGTCAAAACAAAATTTAAAAATTAAATTCCCTGCCCTCTTTCCTGAGCCGATGAGTGGTCGGCCTGAATCACGCCTGTTGTAGGGGTGGCCCCCACCTAAACCCAGCAGGCCTAGTAGGAGGTTACAAGGCTCAGAATAGGCCATGTGTAATGACATAGATGCCCCTGTGGGGGATGATCAACTGTAAGGGTATAATTGTAAAAGCACTCCCCATGTATATATATGGAATACAGGCCATGGGGAAGACCCAAGCCATTACTCATCTCCCTCACTCTCCACTACCATCTCTCTCTCTGTTTGGTCTGTAGCCACAATAACGCCATACCTGCATACTGGCCCGCCCTTCCCTCTCTCCTTCCCCTTCCCTCTCTTTCTCTGACCGTGGGTCCCTCCCCCGTCTTCTTCCTCACCCCTCCTTCTTCCCTGGCCACACCGCCTCAACTGTTGGGTTGACCTGCTTCACCTTCCGCCCTTCCACCCATGTGTGTCATCCCTCTCTTCCCCCTTTCATTCCCTGCATGCCCCGCATTGGTTTCCCCTATCTCTGCGCCCACTTCCCCCTTTCTCCATGTCGGAACTGCCGCCGTGCCTCTACGATCTTCGGCGATGAATTTGTCGTTATTGCGCCACCCATTCCCTTATAAAACCCCCATCAGCATCGCCCCACTCCACACTACCCCTTCACACCTCCTTCAACCACCTCTCGTGCCCGAGAAGTCCGCGCACAACGCTCCTCTCTTCCCAAGCATCGACGCCACTTTGGTTAGCAATTGTTGTCGCACAGAGTCTCCTCCAGCTGTGCCGATAACAGTGCGAGCTTCCCTGTTCCTGAGTGATCTCTGTCCGCCTCTTCTCCATCTACGAAGACCACTAGAACCTGTTGTCATTGGAGCCTGTACACTGCCGCTTGTTTCCACGCCGTCGGCCTCCTCTACGGGCCCTCGAGCTTCATGCCTAGGTGAGGATAAACCCCTCACTTCCTTCTCCATCTTTCTCCACTCGCCCAACCTCGCCGTGGCCTTTACCATAAGCGAGCGCTGGGTCATCGTGCACATCATTGGCCTGTGAGCCACATCGGCATGCCAGGGTGACATGGCTGCTACAAGGCGCCACCTGGCATGCCACCTCATGGCACAGTCGCAACGCAAGCGCCATACCAGCACGGTAAGCACAGTCAGCAGCCCCGTCAGCCATTTGGCACATGTGGTAGTGACGTGGCAAGCCACATCAGCACACAGGTCCACGTGGATGCCGCGTGGCATGCCATGTAAGCGCATTACCCCTCCCATGCCATGTCATCAGCCACGTCAGCGCCACTAGCCACCACGTCAGCAAAAGTTGCCCAGTCAGCTGCCACATGTAATGCTGATGTCATATTCTCGAATGCCCTTTAAGAAACAATTCAGTCAAAAATCTAAATTCAATGCTGACATCATAATTCACTTTAGAAAAATAATTGTAGAAATTCATTTTATTTAATTTCTTTAGAATTTAAACTTCTAGGAGCCCGTTCTCCTTCATGCTAGCTTCGATTGAACCCATTCAAAATTTTAAATTTGTCTAAAATCATGATCTATTCAAATGTGCAATGTTTTCAAATTTTTAGTGTTTATTTGAATTTTTTGGGTTATTTTCACGTGTAGACTGCGACGATTCAGAGGAATTCTCCTACAACAATTCACATCAGTCAACGGAGCAAGACAAATTACACACCTTGACCATGTTGATCCTAGTTTGAAAATAAAATTATATTGTATGCTTAATTTTATTCATAGTATTTCAATTCCTATTTTATTTTAGATAATGCCCTTTTGTTATGACACCTTTGACATTACAAATCCTTATACCTTGTTACCCTATATTAAAATTCTGATTAGTATACTAGTATTAGCTAGATTATTTTTGTAGCAAATACTTAGACCTACCTGGAAATAACTCTAGACATAGGACACTTTTCACATATAATGATGAGCTTTTAAAATGTATTCTTAACTTAGGCGAGTTAAGAAGGTCTATGAGATATTTCAAAATAATATATAAAACTTGGTTTAGACTTACACAAATAATTAGGTGGTGTGTGCTTGCTAGCATACATTGTTGCTTGGCTGCTCAACGTGGATGCTAGGCACGAGGGGTATGTGGATAGATCTATGTTAATTAAGGGTCGATCTGTGAGCTACTACTACAAAGCCCCTTTGTACTACTACAAGGCTAGTATGGGATAGTTTTGATTGTCTAATTAGTAGATCCCAACCTAAATCTCGCCATAGGCTGAATGTGAGTGTGGTGTGCCGTGGAAAGTCTCGCATGGCACAAGAGCGGGGCCCTGATTTGGTGGATTCCTTATTAGGTTGAAGCCTTAGTAGAGACGTGGCCAAGTTGATGACTTTGCTTTGTAAAGGTCTTGTTATGATTACTCAGTTACACGTCTACGGAAGCGTGTAGTAGCCGATAACACGAGTTAATCATATCTTGTAGTTGTACAACCTCTGTAGTGTGCATAAACTATCTTGGATATCTGTGCCTACGGTCATGGGTATGCTGAGTAAAGTTTTTCACAGATTAGACTTTATTTTTCATAAAATTGTTTTGGATGGAAATATGGAATCTTTTTGGAGAAAGATGGTTTGGGTGGTATACCCGTGGTTAGGTTATTGTCAGGTCGGTACATAATTAATTTGCCTAAATTACTGTCTTTACTTATTGTATTAAATTCAGCAATTCATATCTATTTATTGTATTTCCTTAAATGCCGCTTTACGCTCAAATAATCATATATGCCTTCTTTTGTTAGCCTTGCATTATTATTGCATTTTCCGTGTAACTTGTGGAGTACAACTTCGTACTCACCCTTGCTATCTCTACTCAGAGGAGGACTGCTTTGACTACAGTGAGGACCAGGACGAGTAGAACGCGTCTTACTATCGTCTACCTGTGGGCAGGCTTTTGGGATTCGCTATTTATTTACCTATTTTTGCTATTATTTCTTTTATTATTTTGCCCATGAGCAGTGATAATGTAAACACTGGCCATTACGCCGTAGTCTTTTAATTAATAAAGTTTGTCATTGTGCTTTATATGTATCCCTATTACCGCTGTATGCACTAGCTAATTCTGGACTAGTGCGATTTACACAGAGGAACGAGAATTGTTGCTCCGGGGTCCGACATCGCCACTAGTACATAACATGGTTAATTACAAAATATCGTCCATATGAACTAAATGCATACGCCATCTAAACATGGTTACCAAGCACATTCTATATAACCAAACAACTGTTATGCTAATGAAATATTAATGACATATTAAGTGCATTGCTTGCAGGTGAATGAAAATACCTCTTGGTGAAGGTGTTCATCGGATTTACACTAATTCCAACTACGAAATACCTAAATTGTATGAAAGCCACCTTGGAAAACTAATTCAAACTCTCTTCTACTCTCTCTTTCTTTCTTCTCCCTCGACTCTCTCTCTTGCTCGGCAAGAAAGATACTCAACTACGTGGCTTTGGATGAGAAAATGGAGAGGGAAGATACTCAACTACAGGGCTATTTTTGTAAAAACAGGCATCTAGTGCCAAATTTGAAAAAAATTATGCTGCAGTGCTATATGTGTGAACAGTTCTAGAGCATGCGACCAGTGTGGTTCGGTCTGGTCTGGTAACCTTGGCAAAGTAGAAAACTGACCAATCGACTGAGCCAGTCTTGAAGTTGAAGCTAGCTACAAATTGACTATGAGGTTATAAATATATACAAGACATCATGTGAAACTTTGGGGGTATAGTTTTAGCCATAGCGAGATCGATAGATAGAGATGTTTTTGCCACGAGTAGAGTAGAGCTAGAGTGTGTGTTTGAGGGAAGGTCATGGAGCTAGCCATGGGGAGTAAAGAGGTAGCAGCTCTACTTTCGCCTGGTCAGTGAAAGACAAGGTAACTAGTTAAAAATACTACTATTGTCGATCAACTTTAGGATTCAATTGGCTAGCTAGCCCTTTTAGTCTGCTGGATCATACATTTATCATCCCTCAAAAGGGACATGCTTCTTTTTCTTTTTTTATTTTCTAACAACCCTTTCTTGCATCGGCCAACACCTACATCTTGACCTAGCCAAATGGGTTGGGCTAATCGTGCCGGCCCAAGGCATGGTATAGTTGACCTGGCCTAGTTATGGTACTATTGACTTAACCCAGGCACGACACGACACGACATGAACTGTAAACAAGCCGTGCCAGCCCAGCCTGACCGGGCGTGCTGTGCTTGGGCCAACACCTCGGCATGGCGAGCCAGCCTTGCCTGGTACATACAATAACTTTTCTATGGTAGTTGTAACATCCTGATTTTCAGAGCCTTTTTGAAGTTTTCAAAATAAAATACACCATTTGTATTTTCCAGAATTAATTAAAGCTTAAAAGGAATTTTCAGAATTTATTTAGATTTAATATGATTAAATTAAACATTAACATTTGCCAAGATTATTTTATTTGAGTTCCTTGAGTCTCAAGGAAATTTTATGGAATTTTCTGGGATTTTTCCGGATTTATTTGCTATTTTCTAGAGCTCAAAAAGAATTATTGGAATTTCTGGAAAAAGAAAAGAAAAAGAAAAGCCAAACCGGCCGGTGGGCCGAAGCCCACCGAACCGGCCCGGCCCAGCCGCTCACCCGCCGGCCCAGCTGCGCCTCGCCCGCGCCCGCCTTGAGCCGCCCGATGGCCGACACGTGTCAGCCATCCAGGAGCTCCTCTCGCCAGCGCGTCATCTCGGCCGCTCCCTCTCCCGTGTTGCTGACAGGTGGGGCCCACCTGTCAGAGGCGTATCCGGCCGGGACTCGGCGTCCGTGCCACGTCAGCCCTCGCCACCGGGTATTTATTGCACGCGGCCGCCTCGGTCGCGTACCTCACCGCGCCGCCGCCATCTCTCGCCCGTGCGCCGCCGCCGTCGCTTGCCGTGCGCCGTCTCCGCCGCCGTCGCCTTAGTCGTCGGCCAGGCCGTCGCCGACGCCGCCGTCTCCGCCGCCGTCGCCGCCGTAGCCGGTGAGCCCCGCCGGCCTAACCCTAGCCGCCGCCGCCGTGCGCCGCCCTCGCCGTCGCCGCCGCTGCCCGCACTCCGCCGTCGGCCCAGGCCGCCGCCGCCGCCGCCCGGACGTCCGCGCCTCCTCGGTCGCCGGCCGCGCACCACACCGCCAGCGGACGCCCGCGCCCGCGCACGCGCCCCGCGACCCCTTGGTCCCCGCGCCCGCCACGCGTCGGCCATCGGCCGACTCCCGCCTCCCGCACCGCCTCATCCCCGCCGCCCATCCAGATCTGAGCCAAAGGCCCAGATCGCGCCGCGTGGACGCCCTAGAGCCGTCCGATCGACCGCCGCCGCCGCCCCGCATGCGGCGTCAGCCCTAGCCACATCACCGTCCACGTCAGCCCTATCTGACGTGGCAGTCACGTGTCGCCGCCACGTCAGCGCCACGTCAGCCTCTGCCGCCCGCGTCAGCAGCCGCCGCCCGCACTGTTTCGTGAGCCGAGCCCACCGTAGACCCATCTCACCATGCGCCCGGTCTGCAGCACAGTGCACTTTTCCAATTTCCCGATTTTCTGTAGATTTATTTTTCCAGAGCCCCGTTCTCCCTCGTCCTAGCTCCGATTGACCCGATTATTTTTCCTAAATTCATCTAAAATTGAGCTCTATGTTTTGGTTCAGGTTTGAGAATTTTTGGAGTTCCTTTGAATTTTTATTTGAATTTATTTTGTCTCTTTGTTTCGTTTTCTCTCTCGTTAGATCACGCGTTCGAGGGAGCCGCCGTCAGATTTGAAGATCAAGAGCCGTCAGCTGAGCAAGGACAAGGCAAGTCGTGTCCTTTGATCATGTTGAACCCAGTTTGCAATCTATTATTTAATTATTTTGTTTTAAATTATCTTGCATCGCTATTTTTATTCAAACCCTTGTATTGGTAGTTATCGTCCCAATTGGTTATTTCCCTCCTTGATATTTTGGAATACCTTGATGCCATTGTCACCTTAGGTTGGGAATTTAATTAGTGATGCTATGTTATTTGTCACATTGGGTTGGTACGATTAGAATGCTTAGCCTTGCTTATTTTGTGAAAGGTTTCATCATCATATGTGATTAATTAATTTGACCTAATGAGATATTGAATCGTGGTTGGTGCCACTGTTATAAAATTTGTGCCGTGACGTTGGTGCGTCATTGGCGGTGGTTATACAAAATTGGTTTTCACTTGGGCGATTGATCGTGCAGTAAAGGGGGTGCGAGAGGCACATGGGATGTGGATGTTTCGCCTGGGTCATTCTTAAGGACTTAACTTTGTGCGCCATTGATCTGAGCTTTATCGTGCAAACCACATGTCTAGTATGGGATAGACCTGGCATAATAATTTGTGAAGTCTCCACTTTGGTTTTACTACTGATGTTGTTGTGGCGCAAGAGGGGGTGAGAGGCGAAACCTTAGCGAGTGGGATCAGGTGGAGATGGATCATTGTAAAAGCCTTGTTGTGATTTCCTTAGCGCGAGGCTAATCACATCGTGTGGGTACAGTTGTGCAACCTCTGCAGAGTGTAAAACTATTCGAATAGCCGTGTCCTCGGTCATGGACAATGCTCGGTGATTTCACACGAGGGGTAGAGTTTTCCTAAAAATCTGGTTGGGTTGAGCTGGGAAGTGAATGGTCAGTTCACTTGTGGTTATATTCAATTCCTTTGATTATTTATTTAACGTCCTTTGTTAAAGATGCTTTGCAATCTATTTATTGTATTTACTTTAAATTGTTGCTTTATGCAAAAGTAACCTTTCAGCCATCCATTGTTAAGCTTTGCATATTATATTGCATTCCTTTGTTACAAACGGCTTGCTGAGTACCAATGTACTCACGGCTTTATGCCCCTGTTGCTCAGTTGAGGAGGAGTATCGCCAGCAGGAGGTTCCAGAAGGAGAGTACTTCGACGTCTTCGCGGATTAGGCTTCGTTCTCCACTCGATAGCCTGTGGGCGTGTCGATTGGCTGCTGCGCTTTCTTTTGGATTTTCCGCTGCTAGTTTTTGTTAAGCCCTTCGGGCTAGTCTTTTGTAAGCTTGGCCATAAGGTCGTACTCTGATGATTATTAATAATATTTGAGTCTTTTCTTAGTAAATCGTGATATGTTTGATATTTCATCTTTGTTTATACTGTGTGCACTAGCGTGATCCTGGACTAGTGCAGAATACACAGGAGAGTCCGGATTTGTATATTCGGGTCTCTACAGAGATGGTATCAGAGCCAAATCGACTGCAGGACGAAGCCCTAGTTTGAGTGGTCGAATTAGAAAATATTTCAAAATTTATTTTCTAAATCAAATCAACCAAATGATTGACTAGTAATTCTTTATTCTTACCTCATTCTTAGGATTCTTGCTCCTTGTCTCCTCTGAGAACTTGTTTTCGAAACTCAATGTGACTTCTTATCCCTATAATGTCCATAGATGTCTCGAGTGTCCCTCGACCAAAGTGAAAGTTGGCATGGAATTCTTCAAGCTGTGCTGTGAAGTTTGGCTCAAGGAAGCGCCCAATATGTCAAGAAAGGATTGGAGATTTCCGTGAAGATTAGAAGCCATTAGATTAGAACCTTGTTATAGTTTTTAGTATCGTATAGATCGTCTTGCTTCTTATTTGCCATTGTGTGTGATGTGAGCTGCAGTTTTGCTTCTAGCATTATGATGCAGTCATGTCAAAAGTCTTTTTGTGGAGTTTATTGCTTCTTTTGTTAGCCTTTTCGGCTAAGTGTCTGCTTAGTTTAGGTTGCCATTAGTTATTCCCCTTAGACGAGTTTACCGCTTTCCTTTGCTTTTCCCTCTTACCTATTGAGCCTTCAGAAGTCAGTTCTCAGCAAATGATCTTTCTTTTCAGAGCAGCCGCAAGATGGTTGAAACCAGGAACTCCACAGGTCGTGAGCAGACAAACCAGAACCCAGGGAACAGTTCCACTCAGCCACCCCAGGCAGTTCCGCCGACCCTGGACCCCGCTCTCAGTCAGTTCCTGATGGCCCAGACTCAGATGATGCAAGCAATGATGCAGAATATGAACAATATGGCTCAGCGTCAGCACCCAGGGGTAGCAGCACCTCAGGTCACTCACCATCAGTCCCGCTTTGCAGAGTTTATGAGGACGAGGCCGCCTACCTACTCCAGTTCTTCAGAGCCTTTGGTGGCAGATGACTGGATCCGTTCAGTAGAGAAAAAGCTGAACTTGGCCCAGTGCACAGACAGGGAGAGAGTGCTGTATGCAGCACACCAGCTAGAGGGACCTGCAGCAGAGTGGTGGGAGAACTACTGTGGCGCCCACGAGAACCAGGACAGCATTACTTGGAACGAGTTCTCCACCGCTTTCCGTCACGCCCATGTCCTGGATGGGGTGATGGACATGAAGAAGGAGGAGTTCCGTGAGTTGCAGCAGAAGAACATGTCAGTGAGTGAATACCTCAATAAATTCACTCAGCTAGCTCGCTATGCACCCGAGGACGTAGCCACAGATGAAGACCGTCAGAAGAGGTTCCGGAAAGGCTTGAACCCAGGATTGAAGGTGCAGGTCGTGGGCAACGACTATGCCAGCTTTCAGCAGATGGTGGATAAGGTCATCCTAATTGAGGACAGTCGCCGCGAGCTCGAGGAGTCTCGCAAGAGGAGGATGGCTCAGCAGGGATTTCAGTCTCACCAGGCTCAGAGGCAGCGTTTCAGCACTTACCAGCCAGCTCGGGTACCGCAGCAGTCAGATTTCAAGACTCCAGCTCCAATGCCTCATCATGATGTTTCGGGACCACGCCCTATCAATGTCAGCGGTCAACCTCAGAGTGACAGAAGCCCAATAATTTCATCTAATTGTTTCAAGTGCAAAGAGCCAGGTCATTTTGCTCGCAATTGCCCGCAAAAGCGTCAAGGAATCACGCCAATTCCGTTCAACCTTGGAAGTACCCCTACAAAGACCCCAGGAGCAAGCCGTGGAACATCGTCAAGTCAGGGAGCCCAGATACCTCAGAACGTTGCAAGGGGAAGCTTGAACCACGTCGTCTCCAACGTCGCACCTGGTAACCTATTCTTTTAGTAAGCCTGAATCTCGGGGTCGAGATTCCGTTTAAGGGGGGGAGGTTTGTAACATCCTGATTTTCAGAGCCTTTTTGAAGTTTTCAAAATAAAATACACCATTTGTATTTTCCAGAATTAACTAAAGCTTAAAAGGAATTTTCAGAATTTATTTAGATTTGATATGATTAAATTAAACATTAACATTTGCCAAGATTATTTTATTTGAGTTCCTTGAGTCTCAAGGAAATTTTATGGAATTTTCTGGGATTTTTCCGGATTTATTTGCTATTTTCTAGAGCTCAAAAAGAATTATTGGAATTTCTGGAAAAAGAAAAGAAAAAGAAAAGCCAAACCGGCCGGTGGGCCGAAGCCCACCAAACCGGCCCGGCCCAGCCGCTCACCCGCCGGCCCAGCTGCGCCTCGCCCGCGCCACGCGGCGCGCATCCGCGCGCCCGCGCCCGCCTTGAGCCGCCCGATGGCCGACACGTGTCAGCCATCCAGGCGCTCCTCTCGCCAGCGCGTCATCTCGGCCGCTCCCTCTCCCGTGTCGCTGACAGGTGGGGCCCACCTGTCAGAGGCGTATCCGGCCGGGACTCGGCGTCCGTGCCACGTCAGCCCTCGCCACCGGGTATTTATTGCACGCGGCCGCCTCGGTCGCGTACCTCGCCGCGCCGCCGCCATCTCTCGCCCGTGCGCCGCCGCCGTCGCTTGCCGTGCGCCGTCTCCGCCGCCGTCGCCTTAGTCGTCGGCCAGGCCGTCGCCGACGCCGCCGTCTCCGCCGCCGTCGCCGCCGTAGCCGGTGAGCCCCGCCGGCCTAACCCTAGCCGCCGCCGCCGTGCGCCGCCCTCGCCGTCGCCGCCGCTGCCCGCACTCCGCCGTCGGCCCAGGCCGCCGCCGCCGCCGCCCGGACGTCCGCGCCTCCTCGGTCGCCGGCCGCGCACCACGCCGCCAGCGGACGCACGCGCCCGCGCACGCGCCCCGCGACCCCTTGGTCCCCGCGCCCGCCACGCGTCGGCCATCGGCCGACTCCCGCCTCCCGCACCGCCTCATCCCCGCCGCCCATCCAGATCTGAGCCAAAGGCCCAGATCGCGCCGCGTGGACGCCCTAGAGCCGTCCGATCGACCGCCGCCGCCGCCCCGCATGCGGCGTCAGCCCTAGCCACATCACCGTCCACGTCAGCCCTATCTGACGTGGCAGTCACGTGTCGCCGCCACGTCAGCGCCACGTCAGCCTCTGCCGCCCGCGTCAGCAGCCGCCGCCCGCACTGTTTCGTGAGCCGAGCCCACCGTAGACCCATCTCACCATGCGCCCGGTCTACAGCACAGTGCACTTTTCCAATTTCCCGATTTTCTGTAGATTTATTTTTCCAGAGCCCCGTTCTCCCTCGTCCTAGCTCCGATTGACCCGATTATTTTTCCTAAATTCATCTAAAATTGAGCTCTATGTTTTGGTTCAGGTTTGAGAATTTTTGGAGTTCCTTTGAATTTTTATTTGAATTTATTTTGTCTCTTTGTTTCGTTTTCTCTCTCGTTAGATCACGCGTTCGAGGGAGCCGCCGTCAGATTTGAAGATCAAGAGCCGTCAGCTGAGCAAGGACAAGGCAAGTCGTGTCCTTTGATCATGTTGAACCCAGTTTGCAATCTATTATTTAATTATTTTGTTTTAAATTATCTTGCATCGCTATTTTTATTCAAACCCTTGTATTGGTAGTTATCGTCCCAATTGGTTATTTCCCTCCTTGATATTTTGGAATACCTTGATGCCATTGTCACCTTAGGTTGGGAATTTAATTAGTGATGCTATGTTATTTGTCACATTGGGTTGGTACGATTAGAATGCTTAGCCTTGCTTATTTTGTGAAAGGTTTCATCATCATATGTGATTAATTAATTTGACCTAATGAGATATTGAATCGTGGTTGGTGCCACTGTTATAAAATTTGTGCCGTGACGTTGGTGCGTCATTGGCGGTGGTTATACAAAATTGGTTTTCACTTGGGCGATTGATCGTGCAGTAAAGGGGGTGCGAGAGGCACATGGGATGTGGATGTTTCGCCTGGGTCATTCTTAAGGACTTAACTTTGTGCGCCATTGATCTGAGCTTTATCGTGCAAACCACATGTCTAGTATGGGATAGACCTGGCATAATAATTTGTGAAGTCTCCACTTTGGTTTTACTACTGATGTTGTTGTGGCGCAAGAGGGGGTGAGAGGCGAAACCTTAGCGAGTGGGATCAGGTGGAGATGGATCATTGTAAAAGCCTTGTTGTGATTTCCTTAGCGCGAGGCTAATCACATCGTGTGGGTACAGTTGTGCAACCTCTGCAGAGTGTAAAACTATTCGAATAGCCGTGTCCTCGGTCATGGACAATGCTCGGTGATTTCACACGAGGGGTAGAGTTTTCCTAAAAATCTGGTTGGGTTGAGCTGGGAAGTGAATGGTCAGTTCACTTGTGGTTATATTCAATTCCTTTGATTATTTATTTAACGTCCTTTGTTAAAGATGCTTTGCAATCTATTTATTGTATTTACTTTAAATTGTTGCTTTATGCAAAAGTAACCTTTCAGCCATCCATTGTTAAGCTTTGCATATTATATTGCATTCCTTTGTTACAAACGGCTTGCTGAGTACCAATGTACTCACGGCTTTATGCCCCTGTTGCTCAGTTGAGGAGGAGTATCGCCAGCAGGAGGTTCCAGAAGGAGAGTACTTCGACGTCTTCGCGGATTAGGCTTCGTTCTCCACTCGATAGCCTGTGGGCGTGTCGATTGGCTGCTGCGCTTTCTTTTGGATTTTCCGCTGCTAGTTTTTGTTAAGCCCTTCGGGCTAGTCTTTTGTAAGCTTGGCCATAAGGTCGTACTCTGATGATTATTAATAATATTTGAGTCTTTTCTTAGTAAATCGTGATATGTTTGATATTTCATCTTTGTTTATACTGTGTGCACTAGCGTGATCCTGGACTAGTGCAGAATACACAGGAGAGTCCGGATTTGTATATTCGGGTCTCTACAGTAGTACAGTACAATTGCTTACAATTGGCAGTAAAATTATTTGTGCTAGGGTTACTGCACTCTTCTGACTGTGGACAGGTAACTTGGCAGTAAAAGCACTTATGATTGGTAGTAAAATTACTTGTGACTGGTAGTAAAAATACTTGTGAAATCAGCGACTAGCAGTAAAATTACCTATGATCAATAGTAAAATCAATAGGCCATCGGTGGCCTGTTTTGCTAAATGTGCCCAGGCTAGCCCGCATGACCCGATCCCTCTCCGTGTCGTGCCTAGATCGGATGGCAGGCACATGGGTTAGCACGACACAACATGGTAATTTATTCGAGCCAGTCGTGCCAGACCAAATCAAGTCGTACCCTATCTAGATCCATGCCGTGTTCTGCCGAGCAGCCCATTTAGCCAGGTATGGCTACATCCATCTTACTTTCTTTGCAGTTACCCTAATTTGTGCCACTATCCTTTCTTTTCTAATCCATAGTTCTAAAAAATGGGACCACCAAACGAACCAATTAACCATTCACTGAGTTACTTTATTAGCTTTCCGCTATTCTTTATTCCATAAGTAAATTTTCATTGTATGTGTTAATGTTCTGAATCCTACCCATATCTAGCATAGTAGTCATTTTTTTAAATTTATCCTCTAAATGCTTGTTTTTGCAAATCTAACCTCTTCCCTAAGTTCTGTAGCTGTGGCGAACTCTACAACAGTTTGGCAGGTGCTGTTGAGCTCAGGAGGACTTGTCGAGCAACCACAACTCAGCAGGAGGGTTCCTGTGATTACTTTAAGTATGATTAACACTAATTAAGCATCATATTGCATGAAAATACTAATTAATCACTTGCCACACCCAGTCGGCTCAGCATGTCGTCCTACTAAGTTCCCCTAGCTCGGCAACCGCCTGCCAGCTGAGCTAGCATGGCAGGCGACACGTGTCACCCATTACTGCTGCCGAGCTCGGGGAGGGGCTAGATTTGCAAAAATGGACGCCTGAGGACTAAATTTGAAAAAAGTGGCTATAGTGACAAATATGCGAAGGACTTTTATGTTCCGTTTGAATCCCATAAATGGTAGTGTCCAGTAAGGCAACACATTTTCCTGCACAAATTCAGTCCTCGACAGAAAGAGCGTGGGACATAGGCTGATGACTAGTAGTAGGGAGGTTCAGGGCCTCTTCTTTTCAGGTTTTCTACTGTAACTAGTTTTCAAATGAATTGTCTTTTCAAGGTAGGATCTACAAGTTAATTTTAGTATACATTGTAGCAACTTTATTTATATCGATCAAATCTGCACACGAGTTATTTGTATCTCTGTAGTCTCTCTCACGAATAACCAAAAGTCATAAGCCGTAGCCATAAGCAATAAACCGAAGCAAAAAAAAAAGAATAGGCACTTAGTTCTGTGCTGTCTTCTTCTTCATTGAATGACAGAGCTCATGGCTGATTTTTTTTAAAAAAGAGAAAGGGTGTGGATGCAAATATGGACTTCCATATGGGCAAGTTCAAGTATAAGGATGTCGTCGTTTTTGGCCTTTGATGCTACTTGGCTAGGCTAGGGTTGGGTTTAGGCCCTAATATTAACTTTTGCTTGTGGCTTCAAGTTAGAAAAGTCAAAAGTCAATATGAACACCCAACTTCTTGAAGTGGCTTCTCCATTATTCTTGCTATCATATCGCTTGGGAGATAAGGCAGGGGGTTATGGGTGTATCACCCACCTCATTCCTCTTACTTTTGTCACGTGCACACATCTCTCCACCATTTTTTGCACCACTCACCCCTCCTTCGAAAAGCCACTTTTTAGTCACTACTATTTATTTTCAGCCAAAAGCCATAAGAGCATATACATCCCTTAGCATCTACAGTAGGTGCTAAAAGATGGGCACATCATCTCTCTCTCTCCACCGTACTATTCTTAGCTACTTTTACTTCAACCTTTAGTACCTACTATAGATGCTAAGGAAAGAAAGATAGGAGGGAGATAAAGTTACAGGTGTATTTAACTGTCCAAAGAGAATAAAATTCAACTATGTGAGCTAGCTTAATTCATATTAGATAGGATGATAAATAATGAACAGTCAAGCATAATAATTAAAGCTGACATCGTGGATTCTCATGTAAAGATGACATCATTGGCTTGAACAATCTAAATCTAAACATAGAAATAATAAGCATTAAGTATGTTGATTAGAAAACTGTTGCCATATATGCTCTACTAAATCCCTCTTCAATTGGTGATGAGTTTGCCGATCACGAATGTCTTTGTTTGTTTTGAGCACCTTGGTGAACCCCTGTTCTGGCCTATGATTGTAACTTGATATTGGCTCAGAAGAACCTTGATCATAGTCGAAGTTGTACTGACCACTATATGAATGCCTTTCATCCTCAACAATCATATTATGCAATATCACACATGCATACATGATATCTGAGGGAGTATCGCTATACCATTGACGAGCTGGACATCACAAAATGGCAAAACAAGACTGTAGAACTCCAAATGCTTGATTGACATCTTTTCTCACAGCTTCTTGATGTTTTGCAAACAACTTATGCTTATCATTTAAGGTAGAGGGACCGTCTTAACAAAAGTAGCCCATTCAGGATATATACCATCAGCTAGATAATATCCCAATCATATTCTATGCCGTTGGCCATAAATTTAAATGGGGGACTACACCTTGCTACATTTCTGTGAATAATGGTGACTGTTTCAACACATTTATATCATTGTTAGAGCCAACCACACCAAAAAAGCATGACATATCCAAAGGTCTTGTGAGGCAATTGCTTCAAGCATGATAATGGGATGACCCTGGTCACCATGAGTGAATTGGCCTTGCCATGCAACAAGATAATTTTCCATACTTTGTGCATGCAGTCAATACTTCCCAACATGCCAGGGAACTCACGTGCCTCATCCATCTTTAGTAGTCTTTGAATATCTTTAGGAGTTAGCTTCCTAAGATAATGTGAACCAAAGTTCTCCTTCACACCATGAACAAATGTAGTTAAACACTGAACTGCAGTGCTTGCACCAATTCGCATGTACTCATCAGCAAAATCAGCCAAACCACCATAGCCCAACATACAAATTGCAACTATGCACTTCTGTAAAGGCGAAAGGTTCTGCCTATTTAAGGCATCCATTGTTTGGCAAAAATATGAAGACCAACTACTAAGAGTTTGCACAATATGCTCAAATAAATGCCTCCTCATATGGAACCTTCAACAAAATTGCCATCAGTGTACATCAGATTATCGCAAAAGTAGTTAGCCATTAATTGTTCATGGGCTTCTTCTCGATCTCTCTCTATGTACCTTCGAGGCCTTTTGCTTTGTTGCTGATTGGATCCACCAGCTAGTTGATTAAGGATTTTGGCTTCAACTATTTTTGAGATCTCCTTCTCAATTTGATCATTTATTTCTTCCCAAATGACATCATTAAGGTCGATGCTAGACAAGGGGTTGGCATTACATGTTGCACCATTGAGATTGCACTACATGTTGCACCATTGAGATTATCATCGGCACAGGAGTTTGAATCTTGTGACATCTTGGAACCGAATTTAGCTCTAGATTGGTTTGATTCCACAACATTGCAAATTGATTACAACAAAATAATATACTAAATTGGTTAATCAAAGGAGTGCGATCAGAGCATTCACTTACAGCGTGCCTCACTGCAAATAAGAGCGAAATGATGTCGATTAGATACAATGTCGATCTTCCTCACGCGAGAAGCTTCCTCTGGTCAGTGAAGACATCTCGCACATCGTAGCTGGAGAAACTAGGTGCAGATGATATCGATTGTCCCATACATACACAATAGTAGATCTATCCATATTTATAAAACTACTTATCTACGAGCCCGTCATTGATGTGAACATGGATAAAAGTCCAACAAGAGTTCAAGATGGCACAACATCCAATCATTGTTTACTTCCTTAATTGATGTGCATGGATGGGCCTACATTCATGGGCTTGCAGGGCTTGTCAATTCCCTAGTACTAGGTGTATGAGGCTGAGCCAAAGGACTACATGCATTGGGTAAAAAGGCAAATCAAATTTCTATCTAGTTTAGTTGTATCTAACTGCACACAGGAGTATCAGAATACACTAAAAAAAATCAAGATTAATTCAAGTATTGCAAAGAAACATTAAATCATGATTGCTTGTAAAAAAATACTCATACATGTCCCAGATTGATGGAACATATTATTAATCATAGCAGTGGGTAACACTAAATAAAAAGAGTAAAAGTACTACTGGAAGAGTACATTAGCCATTTATCAATTGAAATCAGGAATACTCTAGGAATACTTTATTGTGCATCATGTAGCCCAAAGCACTAATCATCTGACGGGAATAGTTTCTGACTTAAATAATCCACTAACTTTTTATGTTACTCCATTTGGTTCTTATTGAATCCTGAAGTATCCTAAACCATCAGCTTCATGTACTTATCCATGATATCTACTTGCACCTTCTCTTATGATGCTTCCGCTAGTTTCTCAAGCGCAGCTGATTTACATGATTGTGTTTCAAAACAATGTTGCATCATGTCATCTAGTATGTTCCCAATAGACGTCTCTGCTTTCACTTTCCCCTTTCCTTTTGCCTTTTTCTTTCCTTGGGGCCGAACTTCTTGAATAGAATGCTCCTCTTCAGCACCTTGCTAGACTAGATGACTTGGTTTTTTGGAGTGGATAGTTCCTTTGCCATTTGAGTTGGTCTCGAACTTCATTCCACCAATAATCAAGAGTGAAATAGTGGCCTACTTCAGATTTATATTGCTTTTGTGCATTATCCATGAGTTGGTCATTAGACTGATCACTAGTGTACACATTCCTTAGTCGACACCAAACTCTATTGAAATGCATGACCTTCTTGTTCATCTTTCCCCAATGGTCTTTGCACCGCATAGCTAATCTTTGCTCCCTGGGATTGCTATCATTGTAATCCTTTGCAACTGTCTTCCAATAAAAATTACTTTTTTTTGAGTTGCCATCAATTAGATAAATAGAGTTATTTAACTAGGCACTAATTAGCCATCATTGTAATTCTCTGCAACTGTCTTCCAATTCTTGTGCGCGCCTCTCCTCTCTTGGTCTTCGCTACTGTCGTTACTTTATTCAAGAATGACCCTTTGCTGCTCTCTAACCCGATGACTGTTGGAACTTGGTGATGATTGCATTGGAGATGATGAAAAACCTCCAAAAGATGCAAACATTGCCATGGCCAGGATTGCATAAATTTTCTTGATATGGAAAACCTTGGAAATTTGGTGGAGTTTGTTGGGTTTGGTGATAATTGGTGGGGATGCCAAATGAATGAAAGTTTTGTGGCAATTGAGAGGGCGAAGGGGAATTTTTGTTATATTGCGAAGGTGGATAATTCATGGAGTACTGAGATGATGGGATATTTTGGTCAGTACAATTTGGGGAATTCAACAAGTTCATGAAGCTGCGATTTGGATTCATTTGAGGAGGGTTGTGCAGATTTGATTGAGTTATGTGCATATATATAGTTCATGGCAACACCTACTGATAAAAATGGCCAACATCATGAGCAATACTCGAGTCAAAAACAGACAACCGTAACGTCAATTATTTCAACCAAAGAAACATTCAAATTGACGACCTAGCATCGACAGCCAAAGAATGCGTCGGTGCCATGCAAATGAGCCTTAGCAGCGATTGCCACATCCCTTAGCTTCCACGGCATCTACTTTCTCTTTCCTCTGGCTTCTCGCTAGCAGCTAGCGATGCATATGCTCTAAGCCACAACTAGAAACCACCAGCAAAAACCAATGCAAACGTGTGCTTAGGTGGTGCTCCAACTAGCTTTTGGCTTAAGTTTCTACCTATGGTTTTTGGCATTTGGTTGAAATTACACTGTACCGGTTGTTAACTTTTTCTGAGAAAATTTTTTAAAAAAAGTTATATCGTCACAGACAATGTAAAGGGATAAGAGAAAAAAAAGCAAAAAAGCCGAAAAGCTAAAATAAATTAAAATTAGAATCCAATACGTTTCAAATAACTTCTGACTAATATTAGAAGGCAATGTGTTTTAAGTAACTTCAGCATAAATAAGCTAAAAATAAAAATAAATCAGATGGTAAAATTGTTTGGAGCGGGAAAAAAAACCCCTTGGTGCGGGACCTTATGTATCCGACTCCCAACCATCCATCCGTGCGTCTCGTCTCACCTCCCAGTCAAAATACCAATTCGACTTCCTCTCTGATCTCTCTCCTCACGCGTTCCGGCTTCTCTCCCTGCCCGACCCGCATGGGTCGCCGCGGCGGTGGCAGTTAAAAGGCGCAACCGGGCGCACCCGGCAAGCAGCAGCGTAGCGTCGCAGGACACACCACCACCTCGCCCTGCCTCTCTCTCTCTCTCTGTTCCTGTCCATCAAGGGAGGGAGCCTAGAGGAGAGAGAGAGTACAAGGAAGCTCTGGTCCCTGTAGTTTCTTGGAGGAGGGAGCTGCGCGCATTTAAGGCCTTCTTTGCCCTGCCCCGCCTGCGCGGCGGGGGGCGTTCTTGGATCTTGATCTGGCACGGCCGCTGCGGGAGCCTTCTTCCTCCTCGCCGGCGCTGGGCGCGCGGCATTCCGTCGAACGGGCGGCGCGCCTCTGCACGTACGGACGTACGGACGGTCCCCTGTTTCTCTCCCTCCCCTCTGTTCCTTGCTGGTGTCTCTGCTCGCGTCCTCGAATTTTGCAGCGCTGCGCGTGTGTGTATTGGAATATTGCAGCTCGTGGCCATCCCGAGCTGAAATTCCCACCCGAATCTAGCTCCAAAAACGTAATCTTTCCTCGCTTCCGCGTAGTGCTGCCGTTCCTAGATCGCTTCCACCTCCTATTCGTGGCTGGCTTCGAGAGCCGCGGGTCGTGGTGGTGGCGACGCTTGGTGGGCGGTCTCTTGGCCGCGTCGCATTCCGTCGAGCGGGTTGCGAGCGCGCGCGGCTGGGCGGAGGAGATCCTGGATTCTCCTGCCTGTTGGCGAGCAGAATTGCCAAGCAAAGGCCATAGCTTCCCCTTTTGGTCTGGTTTTTGGCGCTTGTTGTTTTGTCTGCTGGCATGCCGGAATTGAGGTCCCCTTTCGTGCTTGGACTCACCTCTACCGTGGACTCTTCTGTGATCACATAGTCAACATTTTTTTCATTTGCTTAGGAAAAAGAAATTCACAATCTGTGGTCTTGCTGTTCTAATTCTGCTGGCTGTTAGCTACTAACTTACTATTACAATTGCGGACTTTTCTCACTACTGTTGCTGGGGAAATTTGATGATCTGGTTAAATGGTCACTTTTTTGTTTGTCATTTTCATGTACTGAGAGAGAGAGAGAGAGAGAGAGAGAGAGAGAGAGAAAGTGAGTTGCATACTCGAATTTCTAATATATAGTAGCGATCTATCAATATTCATGTGGTCGTTCGCTGATTAGAATTGATGTGCTAACTTATTTTTTTTATTTGCTTTTCCCAGCAAGTCTGAAGATTAGAGGTGGGCAATAATGGCGGAATCCTACCAAATGAACGGCATACTGAACGGGACGCTTAATTTGAGGCATCCGTCCTCGCCATCAGAGGTTGACGAATTCTGTAAAGTGCTTGGCGGCAACTCGCCGATTCACAGCGTGCTGGTTGCCAACAATGGAATGGCTGCGGTCAAGTTCATGCGTAGCATCCGGGCATGGGCCTTGGAGACCTTTGGAACGGAGAAGGCGATTCTCTTGGTTGCTGTGGCAACTCCAGAGGACTTGAAGATAAATGCAGAGCACATAAGAATCGCCGACCAGTTCATAGAAGTGCCGGGTGGAACAAATAATAACAACTATGCGAATGTACAGCTCATAGTGGAGGTTAGCACAATTGATCATCCTCCTGGCCTTCTTCACCTACTTGTGGATTAGTTTACCCGTATTCATCACTCTGGATAATTTGGTACTTAATATTGTAAACTCACCTGTCGCAGATAGCAGAGAGAACTCGGGTTTCTGCAGTTTGGCCTGGCTGGGGTCATGCATCTGAAAACCCAGAACTCCCAGATGCACTGAAGGAAAAAGGAATAATTTTTCTTGGGCCACCAGCAGCTGCGATGGCTGCACTAGGTGATAAGATTGGTTCTTCTCTTATCGCGCAAGCAGCAGGAGTACCAACTCTTCCATGGAGTGGATCACATGTATGCCTTCTCCTATTTCTGTATAGCTTTGCACCTGTTTTCTTTCCCGACTGATATATTGCTGACCTAAAATTAAATCAAAATGCATTGTAGGTGAAAATTCCACCAGACAGCTGCCATTCAATACCCGAGGAGATCTATAAGGATGCCTGTGTTTCCACTACAGAGGAAGCAGTGGCTAGTTGTCAGGTTGTTGGTTATCCTGCCATGATCAAGGCATCATGGGGTGGTGGTGGTAAAGGAATAAGGAAGGTTGATCTTGTTTTTAATTCAACTCTACCACAATGATTTGGAATAATTGAAATATTATCCTAAAAATGATATTGCAATGTCCACTGTCAATAAGAAATGAAGTTTTAGGTTTTGTGTAAAATATTGTAGATTAACCAAAAATGATTTTTATGATATCCACATGGATTTGTAGGTACATACTGATGATGAGGTGAGAGCATTGTTTAAACAAGTGCAAGGAGAAGTCCCTGGCTCACCTATATTTATTATGAAGGTGGCATCTCAGGTGAGAACAGCTTGAAGTACATTGCTTTTCTGCTCTTTTTTTTTTCTGTTGTGTCCTTTTAACATGATACCATATCGATGCCAGGTGGGTAAGGGACATAAAATGATCATGAACACCATTTACTGTTGTCTTATGCAGAGTGAGTTTCTGTACCAATATATTTCTAAAAGCTTGCATTTTGTTCTTTCTTTGCAGAGCCGACATCTGGAGGTTCAGTTGCTCTGTGACAAGCATGGCAACGTGGCAGCACTGCACAGTCGAGACTGTAGTGTTCAAAGAAGGCACCAAAAGGTTAGTTGCTGTTTTTCTTAAGCATTGGATTTTTCAATGTCAATTTTCTTGGAATTAATCTCAGCTGTGGATTGGTGCATTGAGTAATGGTAGATGTTCTATACCTTTCTTGAAATTAAAACTTCTTTGGAAACTGGAGTAATGGTAGATGTTCTATATCTTTCTTAAAACTTTTTTGGAAACACCATCTACTGTTCAGCAAACTGTTGCAGGAGCTATACAAAATTTTAGTGTTACCAAAAAAAATTAATTGAAGCATGCATTAATAGCTACTGGTGTACTATAAATAATTGAATGTTACATTTTCAACTCAGAATTAACCTTTTTCCTATAAGGATCTATGTATTGCACTTGTACTAATTTCAACTCAAAATGGTAAAGCTCTAGTTACCGTATTACAGTGTTTTTTCAGAACCACAAAAATATTTTAATTACAAGACAAAGAAAAAGGAAAACAAATCAGACTTCTGGCACCTAGTTTTACCACAATATATTTGTCTTATGATTAATGAAACAATAGTTCTCACCATATACTTCTGCAACAGATTATTGAGGAGGGGCCAATTACAGTTGCTCCTCCAGAGACGGTTAAAGAGCTTGAACAGGCAGCAAGGAGGCTTGCTAAATGTGTGCAATATGTGGGTGCTGCTACAGTGGAATATCTGTACAGCATGGAGACAGGCGAATACTATTTCCTGGAGCTTAATCCACGATTGCAGGTAGAACATCCTGTGACCGAATGGATAGCTGAAATAAACTTGCCTGCTGCTCAAGTTGCAGTAGGAATGGGCATACCCCTCTACAACATTCCAGGTACATCAATTTTCCTACTTCATGGTTGGTGAGATTACCTCTTTCCCTTCTTACTGACAAATAAAAGGATCATTACAGAGATCAGACGCTTTTATGGAATGGAACATGGAGGTGGTTATGATGCTTGGAAGAAAATATCAGCTGTTGCAACTAAATTTGATTTGGATAAAGCACAGTCTGTTAGGCCAAAGGGTCATTGTGTAGCAGTCAGAGTTACCAGTGAGGATCCAGATGATGGGTTTAAGCCTACTAGTGGAAGAGTGGAAGAGCTAAACTTTAAAAGCAAACCAAATGTTTGGGCCTATTTCTCCGTTAAGGCAAGTATACGTCCATCCATAATGGTTCTTTTATCTCACACGTCACAGCAGGCGCAGTTTATCTCTTGAGTTTTTCTGTTTCTGCTTTTGATAAAATTCCTGGCTAAAATATATATCTTGTCGTGAGGCAAACTGACCTGAATCGTCCTCTTCTTATTTTCAGTCTGGAGGAGCAATTCATGAATTTTCTGACTCTCAGTTTGGTAAGTAACATCACATAATTTTCTGTTTCCTTTCCTCTCAATATCTCCTGATGCTTTTGTTCAAATACAGTATCATTTTATTTCAGGACATGTTTTTGCATTTGGGGAATCTAGGTCATTGGCTATAGCCAATATGATACTTGGGTTAAAAGAAATCCAAATTCGTGGAGAGATACACACAAATGTTGATTACACAGTGGATCTCTTGAATGTAAGATAACCCCACAGTAAATGATCTCTGTTTACATGGTACATTTACTCTCTTTGTGTAAGTTATGCTGCAATTTTTCACATTTACAGGCTACTGAATACCGAGAAAATAAGATCCACACTGGTTGGCTAGACAGCAGAATAGCTATGCGCGTTAGAGCAGAGAGGCCCCCATGGTACCTTTCAGTTGTTGGAGGAGCTCTATATGTATGATTTTTTGGACTGCAGAACGATGATTTAGTAGCTAGTTATGAGCTGCCAGATAACATTGTTAACCTCAAATATTGTATCTCTTATGTTGCAGGAAGCATCAAGCAGGAGCTCAAGCGTTGTTACTGATTATGTTGGTTATCTCAGCAAAGGTCAAATACCACCAAAGGTATCATACTGTATGATGAATGCCCTTGCTGCCGATATGTTTGTTCCTATTTGAATAAAAAAGCTTGGCACCTGTCTAACTGTTTTCCCTTTGCAGCGCATCTCTCTCGTCAATTTGACTGTTACTCTAAATATAGAGGGGAGCAAATACACGGTAATTATCTATAATTTATTCTCTTTAAATCTCATCCATGCCATAGCCATCCAATCCAGTTGGTGTTCTCATCACCAAGGTTCCAAATACCGCTACCGGGATAAATCCCGCCAGGCGGCCGGTACCGGTTACCGGCCGGTAACCGGAAAAACCGGCCGGTAACCGGTAAAAACCCGGTCGAATTTCTCGTGCCAAAATTTGAATTTGAAATCGGTAACCGGAAAAACCGGCCGGTAACCGCCCAAAAAACCGGAGAAAAACCGCTAAAAACCGGAAAAACCGCTAAAACCCGGTTTTTCAAATTTGAAATTGGAAATTCTTAACATATTCATGGCAAAAAGTATGAAGTTAAGCACGGGAGATGCATGGATCTTCCTAATACATCATATAAGTGTTAAACAATGTAAATATCATTCGGGAAACTAACATGTACATTCAAAATTTGAAAATTCCTAATATATTTACGGCAAAAAGTATGAAATCAAGCACGAAAAATATATGCATCTTCTTAATACATTCTATTAGTGTTAAACAATGAAAATATCATTAGAGAAACTAATTTTTACATTCAAAAGTTTAAATTTGAATTAAATAAAAAACCGGCGGTTTTTTTCTCCCGGTCGGCACCGGTAAGACCGGTTACCGGCGGTAACCGGCCGGTTACCGCCGGTATTTGGATCCCTGCTCATCACAGTTGCTCATGATTAACTTCCGCTATAGATTGATATAGTAAGAGGTGGACCCCGCAGCTACAAATTAAGAATGAACGGATCAGAGGTTGAAGCAGAGATACATTCATTGCGTGACGGTGGACTCTTAATGCAGGTAAATATTTCCCACTCCACAAGTTTTATATAAAGATGATATATGAGTATGATATTTTTATTTGAAAAAAAATCTGATCAATTGTTAATTGTAAATTCTTCAGTTGGATGGAAATAGTCATGTAATTTATGCGGAGACAGAGGCTGCTGGTACACGCCTTCTCATCAATGGGAGAACATGCTTATTACAGGTGAAGATAGCTATGTTCCTATTCTCCTCTTGGTCTCTTAACTATAAATCTTAGCTCCATTTTTTCCCCATCGAGGGTGCTTCCATGTTTATACTAAAAAAGAGTGCTTTTTACGTCCAAATTCCCATAGATCTGAACAAAAGTTATACTATTAGACCTTATTAAAGAAATCCTCACTATGGGAAGTTTTGATGAAAGGACTAAGTAAGTTTTGATCAAAAGACTATGTAGTACAGGATTGTTTCAACTCTAATTGTGATAGCACACTGTTTAAAAATACAGATTAATTTTTCCTCTTAATGATACTTTACAGAAAGAACATGATCCTTCCAAGTTGTTGGCTGATACACCTTGCAAACTTCTCCGGTTCTTGGTCGCGGATGGCTCTCATGTGGATGCTGATACACCATATGCTGAGGTGGAGGTCATGAAGATGTGCATGCCATTGTTACTGCCTGCCTCTGGTGTCATTCACTTTTTCATGCCTGAGGGCCAGGCCATGCAGGTTTTTTCTCCTTTCTATTCCTCTCTCCCTTGCTTGCACATACGCCGCGCTGTGTGTACATTCTGGGTATAATTACTTTATGCAAGTAATATGCATGAATCTTTTAAAAACTAATATCTGATTTATTTTTATTTTTGCAGGCAAATGACCTGATGGCAAGGTTGGATCTTGATGACCCGTCTTCTGTGAGGAGAGCTGAACCATTTCATGGCACCTTTCCAAAACTGGGACCGCCTACTGCTGTTTCTGGCAAAGTTCACCAAAAATTTGCTGCAAGTGTGAATTCTGCACACATGGTCCTTGCAGGATATGAACATAATATCAATGAAGTAAGACATTACAAACTTTCAGAATATAGTTGTACTTTCAAATTTTCTTTCCCCTTATCTATCTCCTTGCCGTTATTCTCCTCTACGAAGAAAAACTAATTTTGTGGTTTCTGGCTAACTATTCCATCTTCTTGAAAAATGATCTATTCTTTGCGTTATCTTCAATCAATAACTTCCTGACTATTCTTTTTTTAGGTTATACAAGATTTGCTAAACTGCCTAGACAGCCCTGAACTCCCTTTTCTACAGTGGCAAGAACTTATGTCTGTTTTGGCAACCCGGCTCCCGAAGGATCTTAGGAATGAGGTGACTAAGTGTTCTATTTAGTTTTTTGATGTTACATGCCATGTTATTTATTGCTCTTTCATTTTATCTGCATATCAAATATCTAACAAATTTGCATGTACTCAGTTGGATGGCAAGTACAAGGAGTATGAGTTGAATCCTGACTTCCAGAAGAGCAAGGATTTCCCTGCCAAGTTGCTAAGGGGAGTTATTGAGGTCAGTTTGAGACTGTTAATTGGCATCACCTATTTTTTGGGTATCGTGTTGTTTCCTTACAAAACCATTACTGCAGGCAAATCTTGCATACTGTTCCGAGAAAGATAGGGTTACCTATGAGAGGCTTGTGGAGCCACTTATGAGCCTGGTCAAGTCGTATGAGGGTGGAAGAGAAGGCCATGCTCGTGTTGTTGTCAAGTCTCTATTTGAGGAGTATCTGTCTGTTGAAGAACTCTTCAGTGATAACATTCAGGTAACTCTTTATAATAACTTTGTAGTATTGCTCAATGCTGACTTGCTCACCGAAATGTGCTACATATTCATGTTTTCTGCTTTTATATTTTCAGTCTGATGTGATAGAACGACTACGACTTCAACATGCAAAAGACCTTGAGAAGGTCGTATACATTGTGTTCTCCCACCAGGTAATGTCCGTGTGGTATGATTTGTTGATTTACTTGATAAGCAACGGCATTTTGTGGCTGACAATTTGTGTTCTTTGAAGGGTGTGGGAAACAAAAATAAATTAATACTACGACTTATGGAAGCATTGGTCTATCCAAATCCATCGGCTTACAGGGACCAGTTGATTCGCTTCTCTGCCCTGAACCATACAACATATTCTGAGGTAAAATTGAATAGTTTGAATGATCTAAAATCTATTTATTCTGCGCATATTCTAGAGAAATGATATAATATATTGTAATTGTTGCAGCTGGCACTTAAAGCAAGCCAACTTCTTGAGCACACTAAATTGAGTGAACTCCGCACAAGCATAGCAAGAAGCCTTTCAGAGCTGGAGATGTTTACCGAGGAAGGAGAGCGGGTGTCAACACCTAGGAGAAAGATGGCCATCAATGAGAGAATGGAAGATTTAGTATGTGCCCCACTTGCAGTTGAAGACGCCCTTGTGGCTTTGTTTGATCACAGTGATCCTACTCTTCAGCGGAGAGTGGTTGAGACATACATACGTAGATTGTATCAGGTATCACTGAATTTACTGATTACTGTACTCTTGTCTTGACACAACTGGAATATTAACAAATTTATGTCGGCTAACTCACAATCATCTTCCAGCCTTATCTCGTAAGGGGCAGTATCCGGATGCAATGGCACAGGTCTGGTCTAATTGCTTTATGGGAGTTCTCTGAAGAGCATATGGAGCAAAGAAACGTGCAAGATGCGATGCCTCTAAAGCAGCAATTAGATAATCCCATTGACAAGCGATGGGGTGTCATGGTTGTAATCAAGTCTCTTCAGTTTCTATCAACTGCAATTGAAGCTGCATTGAAGGAGACTTCACATTACAGAGCAGGTGTTGGAAATGTCTCAAATGGCAATCCCTTAGATTCTGACAATAGCAATATGCTGCATATTGCTTTGGTTGGTATCAACAATCAGATGAGTAGTCTTCAAGACAGGTTTGTTTACTCTCTGTATCCTCATATGACTTTTTTTATTGATGAAAGCATAAAATATCACAAGAGTGATACTATGAACTTTTAGTGAATTTCATGATTTTGTTTACTTACCTCTTCCACTCTGTTTCCTCTTCGTAGTGGTGATGAGGATCAAGCTCAAGAAAGGATCAACAAACTTTCCAAGATTTTGAAGGATAACACTATAGCATCACATCTCAATGGTGCTGGTGTTAGGGTTGTCAGCTGCATTATCCAAAGAGATGAAGGGCGTCCACCGATGCGCCACTCCTTCCAATGGTCAGTTGACAAGCTTTATTATGAGGAACCGATGCTCCGCCATGTGGAACCTCCTTTGTCCACATTCCTCGAGTTGGTATGTAGCTATATTCATTGTAAAAATATCTTAAAATTCTCTTGAACAATACCAGTACCTCTTAACAACTTGTCTATAAATACAGGACAAAGTGAATTTGGAAGGTTACAATGAAGTGAAGTACACCCCATCACGTGATCGCCAGTGGCATATTTACACACTTGTCAAGAACAAGAAAGATCAGAGATCTAATGACCAGAGGATGTTTCTTCGTACCATAGTCAGACAACCAAGTTCGACCAATGGGTTTTTGTCAGGAGGTATTGACAATGAAGTAGGGTGTGCTCAAGCCTCATCATCATTCACATCAAACAGCATACTCAGATCATTGATGGCAGCTCTAGAAGAAATAGAACTACACGCTCATAATGAGGCTGTGAGGTCAGGCCATTCACACATGCATCTGTGCATATTGAGAGAACAACAGTTGTTTGATCTAATTCCATTTTCAAGGTCAGTCAAAACATCTTATTTCTTTATGGTTCTCATACAAATATATTGCATTAAATTTGCTCATAGATGTTCCCTTCGTTCATGCTTTCTCATTGTGTTAGGATGACGGATGAAGTTGGTCAAGATGAAGCGGCTGCATGCACACTTTTGAAGCATATGGTTTTGAATATATATGAACATGTTGGGGTCAGGATGCATCGCCTTTCTGTGTGCCAGTGGGAAGTGAAGCTATGGTTGGGTTGTGATGGGCAAGCTAATGGTGCTTGGAGAGTTGTCGTTACCAATATAACTGGCCACACCTGCACTGTTGATGTAAGTGTTTTTAGCTATTTCACTACTATACGAACAATAGCATTTACACTTTAGTAATTGTAAAAATACACCTGATATGAATATAATTTGACAGCCATCACGGCCTCCCAGACCATCATACACTTTTTCCTTAGCTTAGTTAATAGAAAATACTCCACTCTCATCATGAATGCCATGGCTACTCTCTCAATTATTGCTTTTAAAAAAACTATGAAGAATTTTTAAATATTATTTGCACTTTAATGCTCTTATACTCAATTTCTTTTGGCTTCCAGATTTACCGAGAAGTGGAGGATTCCAATACACATCAGCTTTTCTACCACTCTGCCACACCCACAGCTGGTCCTTTGCATGGTGTTGCATTGCACGAGCCATACAAGCCTTTGGATGCTATTGACCTCAAACGTTACTCTGCTAGGAAAATTGAAACTACGTACTGCTATGATTTCCCATTGGTGAGTTACTTCCATTTCCTCATTTTTTGTCTTAACATTGGTTAGCATCCTTAACCAGATCAACTGAGATTGGTAATACTCTGCCCGCAGGCATTTGAAACAGCATTGAAGAAGATATGGAGATCAAGTATCTCTGGTGTTGCAGAAGCAAATGAGCATAATCAGCGGTATGTTAAAGTGACAGAGCTTATATTTGCTGATTCAACTGGAGCATGGGGTACTCCTTTGGTTCCAGCTGAGCGTCCTCCTGGTGTCAATGATATTGGCATTGTTGCTTGGAGCATGAAGCTCTCCACACCAGAGTTTCCAGGCGGCCGGGAGATTATAGTTGTTGCAAATGATGTGACATTTAAAGCTGGGTCCTTTGGTCCTAGAGAAGATGCATTCTTTGATGCTGTTACCAATCTCGCTTGTGAGAGGAAACTTCCTCTTATATACTTGTCAGCAACTGCTGGTGCTAGGCTTGGTGTAGCAGAGGAAATAAAGTCATGCTTCCATGTTGGGTGGTTTGATGATCAGAGCCCTGAACGTGGTTTTCACTACATTTACCTCACTGAACAAGATTATTCACGACTAAGCTCTTCAGTTATAGCCCATGAGCTGAAACTAGAAAGCGGAGAAATCAGATGGGTTGTTGATACCATTGTTGGGAAAGAGGATGGACTCGGTTGTGAGAATCTACATGGAAGTGGTGCCATTGCCAGTGCCTATTCTAAGGCATATAGGGAAACCTTTACTCTGACATTCGTGACCGGGCGAGCTGTTGGCATTGGTGCTTATCTTGCTCGGTTAGGCATGAGGTGTATACAACGTCTTGATCAACCAATTATTTTAACTGGGTTTTCTGCACTGAACAAGCTTCTGGGGCGGGAGGTATACAGCTCTCATATGCAACTGGGTGGCCCCAAAATCATGGCTACAAATGGAGTCGTCCATCTGACTGTGTCAGATGATCTTGAAGGTGTTTCTGCTATCTTGAAATGGCTCAGCTATGTTCCTCCCTATGTTGGTGGTCCTCTTCCTATTTCGAAACCTCTTGACCCACCAGATAGACCTGTAACATACTTCCCCGAGAATTCATGTGATGCCCATGCAGCCATCTGTGGCATTCAGGACAGTCAAGGCAAGTGGTTGGGTGGTATGTTTGACAAAGAAAGCTTCGTGGAAACATTAGAAGGTTGGGCAAAAACTGTTATCACCGGAAGAGCAAAGCTTGGTGGAATTCCAGTTGGTGTCATAGCTGTGGAAACCCAGACAATGATGCAAGTCATTCCTGCAGATCCAGGTCAGCTTGATTCTGCTGAGCGCATAGTACCTCAAGCAGGACAGGTGTGGTTCCCAGATTCTGCCACAAAAACAGCTCAGGCATTGCTGGATTTCAACCATGAAGAGCTTCCACTGTTCATCCTTGCTAACTGGAGAGGCTTTTCTGGTGGGCAAAGGGATCTATTTGAAGGAATCCTTCAGGCTGGTTCTACGATTGTTGAAAATCTGAGGACATATAAGCAGCCTGTTTTTGTGTATATCCCCATGGCTGGAGAGCTACGTGGAGGTGCATGGGTTGTGGTGGACAGCAAAATCAATCCTGACCACATTGAGATGTATGCAGAGAGGACTGCAAAAGGGAATGTGCTTGAGCCAGAAGGATTGGTTGAGATCAAATTTAAGGAACTGAAAGATTGCATGCTAAGGCTTGACCCTGAGTTGATCAGCCTAAATGCTAGACTGAAAGAAATGAAGAAAGAAAATGCTAGCTTCTCGGAAATGGAAACCATTTGGAGGAGTACGACCATTCGGGTGAAGCAGCTGATGCCTATATATACTCAGGTCGCTACACGGTTTGCTGAATTGCATGATACCTCTGCCAGAATGGCTGCCAAAGGTGTGATCGGTAAGGTTGTTGATTGGGAGGAGTCTCGGGCCTTCTTCTATAGGAGATTGCGAAGGAGGGTCGCTGAGGATGCGCTTGTCAAGGAAGTTAGAGAAGCTGCTGGTGAGCAGCTGTCCCACAAATCAGTGCTGGAGTCCATCAAGAAATGGTATCTGGCTTCCAAGGAATCTGAAGGAGATAGTGAAAAGTGGAATGATGATGCAGCTTTCTTTGCTTGGAAAGATGATCCCAAGAACTATGAGAGCTATCTTGAGGATTTGAAAGCTGAAAGAGTATCAAAATGGTTCTCGCATCTTGCTGAAAGCTCAGATGTGAAAGCCTTACCGAACGGTCTTTCGATCCTTCTTGGCAAGGTAAGCTTTGCTGCTTCTTTTTTTTTTAAAAAAAAAAACTTTATCCAAATTGACATGTTTTTCTGTTTCTAAGTTCATGTCTCTGATATGTTGATTACTGAATACTTTGTACAGATGAATCCTTCAAAGAGGGAGCAGGTCATTGATGGCCTCAGGCAGCTTCTGGGTTGATCAATGGCGTTTAGGCATCTGGCGTAAGCCTAGTCGTTGCAACCGAATAACGTCTTCGGTAAACAGAAGCGCAGACGACATTGAAGTTTTACTTGCCTGGCGAGCTACAGGATGTGATGGAAGACCAAACACATTGTTTGCACATAAGCACTTGGAGATGGCATCTCGGAACTATATACATACAAAGCATATGTTGTGTCTCTGCTCTGCAGGATGTTTGATGTGAGGTCTTGCAAGAGCAGAATAAAAAGCATGCAAGCTTAGTCAGGCACTGATCGTTTCGTTGTAGTCATGTATTTAGCTGTTTTAACCTTGTAATTGTTTGGCCTGTCTCATGCCAATGTCATACAGATACAATAGAAATGCTGAGCAAGTAATTATTTATTTTTCGATCCAAATAATGCATCACATGCATATCTTTTGATTCTTGTGCAAAATATGTTTTGTTTATGTTCCTGTAGAAAGATAGAATATTGTTATAGACACAGTATTTCGCTGAACTAGTACCTACAAGAACAATCCTTTACTTTTGTCCTGTCTTTGGGGCTGTTCTTTATCTCAAAAGCTGATAGCTTTTAGCTTTTATTACAGTACCTAACTTTCAAACGAAGTATTTTTTAAAAACGGGGTCTACAAGTTAAACGATCTACACGTTAAAAACCTAATATCTGTACCAGTCAAAATCGTAAATGAGTATCTGTCTCTCCGTAATCTGTACCGTAAACAACTAAAATTCAAAAATTTCAACCAAAAGTCATAAGCTGCAGCCGAAAAGAACATACCCTTTATCTTGGAGTTTGGATAGATCGGAGTTGTTGCATTGAATTAACTCCTGCACAAAAAATTCTGCGCCGCATTTTGCATGCCAACCATGATGTACCACACATCAGGTACATTGCCTATTTGGCGTAGCTAAAGCTTGTGAGATAAAACAGCATCTAATTAGAGCTTCAAACTTACTCCCTCTATCCAACAATATAAGTCATTATTTTTGACAAACATCATCTTATAATATAAGTTCATTGCAAAAACCAAATATGTAGTTATTAAAATATTTTCACTATATAACCATGCTTTAATGCTTAAAAATATATGAGTAATTGTAGTATGTTATTTAATAGGGGTATACATAGTCCAATAATATTAACTTTTTTAAAAAATTTATGCTCTTTGGGAATTATTAACTTATATTGCAGAACGGAAGGAGTAATTAAGCCCTCTAGTATAAACTTTCATTAATTAATAGTACTTAGCCACCCGGGCCCACTCCAACCGGCTTCGACTTTTGGCTTTTTCTAGCTTTCGGCTTAAAGAAACGTGTCAGCTTCTAATGTTGTCTTTTTTCCTCCTTTTTCCTTTCCATTGTTCATGAAGATATAATGGTGTTTTTTTTTCTTATTTTTCTTCATTTTACTTTAATTGAGTGACTCAGAAAAAAGCTAATAGCCGCTGCAGTACAATTTCAACTTTAAGATATAAGTTGTAGCCAATAGTCGGTTGGAGCAGCACCTGAATACGATATGGATCAAGTAATTGCCATGCCAAACTTGTTGAATTAGTTAATCAGATTGGAAAACATAGGAATGTCACAAAAAAAATTACAGGAAACACGGCAAAAAAACAAACCCAAAATTCCCATATAATTTCTACTAACCTTTGCTAGGGGAACTGGGTTCAGGCACCATTTCAAATGCTAGAATTTTACACTTTTTTTACAGTAATTGATCCATTCCTATTGTAGCATGAGCACAACAGTAGGTACAGGGTACCCCTTTCCCGTTGGGGTATGGACTTAAGAGAGCTAGAGAGCTGGTTAGTGGAAATGAGTGGATCTGGTCATCTCGTACCTTTCTTAGGGGTTTATATGCATGAATGGGATAGGATGGAAAATTCCCATCCTACCCATAATTGCAAAAGGTGAGGATACATTAGTATATTTCTTTATACACATATCGCTATATTATTGGGTATGTTGCAAGGCCCAGTAGTTGAACTTAATGATCATGGGGGGTTAGGACACCTCCACAACAGTACTCCCTCGACGGCAAGCGTGGAGGACCGGAGGGGCGAGCTGACATGACCAATTGCCCCAGCCCTCCATCCCCTGACAGCAAGCATGAAGGTCCCAAGGGGCAAGCTGATGTAACTGCTAGCTTCAGCCCCTGGGGTCTGGACACTATAACCTCTCGAAACAGGGTTCTTCTTTCACTGATCATGATGTGGTCTTGGAGTCCCCTAACAGAGCCTGAGCTGCCATATTGAGGTCGTGCCTCGAACTTGGGTGGCGCGTACGATTACGTCGATCATGACGTGGTCGTGGCGGCGCATGGAGGCGACGCCTATGAGGAGGGTAGCGAAGTCTCCTAACGCAGCCGGAGCCGCCACGTCAAGGTCGTTCCTCCGACGTGGACAACGCGTACGACGTAGTCGATCATGATGTGGTTATGCCATGTTTCGAATAGAGTTTTTCTAAGGGCACACTCGCATCAAACTTCTTATGAGTTGAGGTATGCGTAAAAGCCTAGTGTCTCTTATTTTCGTGTTTTCGGTTGCAAGTGTTTTATTCTGAAGTCTAGGAACCTAAATAAGTTCAAGTCTCGTTCTTCTGACGGTATCTTTCTAGGTTACTTGGCTTCTTTGCAGGGTTATAGGGCCTGAAACTGCGATACTAGTAGGATTATAGAGACCTGTGAGGTTACCTTCGATGAGGCTAGTCCTGGTACTAGGCCTGATATCTCAAGTCTAGTAGTGTAGTCCAAGACCATTTTTGTAGGTGATGAGAATGATGGAGATGAAGGTTCTGTACTTGATCTAGTCCATCCTTCCCTTAAGGTGCCTGCATGTACCACTGCGCCCCAGGGAGATCAACAATTACCTTCCAGTTCTTCTGGAGCTTATGGGTTTGCTCCTACCTCCACAACTCATGACGTATAGGCCACTTCTTCTTCTCATCCAGTACCTCCCCGATACATTTAGCATTGTCATCCTCCGGAGCAAATTATAGGAGATCTTCTTAAGCGTGTCACGTGCTCAAAGTCTGGCTTATCTCACTTCTATCTATAGTATGCCTTTGTCGCCTCTTTCGAGCCCAAGGATATCTGTCATGCACTTTCTGATGAGTCTTGGGTCAATGCCATGTATGAGGAGTTAGAAAATTTTAAGAGGAACAAGGTCTACTCGCTTGTTAAGCCCCCTAGTGGTCATAATGTTATAGGAACGAAGTGGGAAAAATAAGCAGAGTGCGGATAGGGTAGTCATTCAAAATAAGACTAGACTGGTAGCTCAGGGTTTCTCCCAGGTTGAGGGTTTAGATTTTGAGAAAATCTTCGCTCATGTAGATAGGCTAGAGGGCATTAGGATTTTGCTTGCCTTCACAGTGTCTAAAAGCTTCAAGCTATACCAGATGGATATCAAGAGTGCCTTCCTCAATGGGTATATTGAGGAAGATGTCTATGTTAGACAGCCCTCAAGTTTCGAAAACCCCAAATACCCAAACTATATCTTTAAGCTTTCCAAAGCCTTGTATGGAGTTAAAAAAACCCCTAGAACTTTGTATAAGAGGCTTAAGTCCCTACCTATTAAGTAATAGGTTTGAAATGGGTAAGATAGATAAGACCTTGTGTTTTAGGTAACCAGCTAATAGTTCTAGAGTCATATGGAGTAGATGAGAGTGAGTTTGAGTCATAGCAATCCTTATATCTTGTCTATGCTTTAAGGACTATCATTTCTTTGTTTTTTCAAGCTTATTCTCTCTTATTGCTTTGGTTCAGGGGAGTTCATTTCAGATTTTCTTAAGCATAATGCTGTCATAACTCAATTTGAACCAAAATATTTCTAAAATTGACTCAATATTCGAGGAGGAGCTAGGATTTTTATTACATCATATTACAATTCAGCAATATACATTATAATATAAATACATGGAGCCCTGATTATTATCCTTGTGTGATATGATAAAACTGCTTTATATCTTGCCATGACTTGTGGTGTTGCTAGATTTATCATGACCATCTATATGTAGCTTAGCTCTTGCTATGCTAGCTTTGTTAAATGTGAAAAACTTAAACTAAATCATGTCTTACTTTCTATTATGATTTATTCTATGTCAAATTAGCTAAGTTGAGTTTTGAACTTAGATTGAGTTTTAGATTGAGCTATGCTAGCTCGTTATTGAAACATGAGTTAGTATTAGCTCTTAGTTCTTAAAATAAGCCAAGAAAATACAAAATGATCTCTTTTGTGTGAAAAAACTGATATCACCAATCCTTTCTTATGAGACGGTTTGTCATTGCACTAGGCACAAACTCAGAAAAAGTTTTGGATCACGAAGACCACTTCCTCAAGTTTCTTGCTTGGAGTGGTCGTAGAAGACTTGAGATCAAGCACATGGCCAAGAAAACAAAATTTTGTGGAAAATAAGTTGAAACTCGGCTATAACCAAAAATGAACTTAAAATGGGTGCCAAATATGTTAAATTTGTTCAATTACAAATGTTATTAAGTGCTTGAACAAAATATTTTAATTTTGAACTTGTAGCATTCTAAAATGACTCAATTAGAGCTTCCTGACTTCATTTAGTTTGTTGATATAGCTTAGCTCATTTCTGGATAATTTGACATGCTAAAAATCCATTTAACTTCAGAATCATTGCTTATTTGGTTTGAGCTTGGCTATATATATATGTTAACATGATCTAGATAACACTTTCATTTTTTATGGCTTGGTGTAATACTTAAAAAGTCATTTTGAATAATCTTCATGGCTCCTAATGTTTCAAAAGAATAAAATACAGTCACTTCATCTATTCATGCTCTATCTTCTTCTATGCATCTTGATGACTCCATTGTCAAAGAGGAGAAAGATTGGTAAAAATACATATCTAGAGCATGATTTGGGCTTTGTGCAAAATTTTGCTAATTTAGAAGTTTTTTTATCTCATCTCAACATGATCAAGATCAAATTGAATAATTGTTCTTTTATATGGACCTAGAGTGAGATTTCCTAACTCATTTGGTGGATATGAAGCTTTTTGTGAAAAATTGTCATTTTCAGTAGATTCTATCTAATTCTGTCTCAAATGGTCATGTTTAGCTCTTTGCATTCTTTCTTTGACCATTTAGAGCTCTATTTGCAAAATTATTCCTTTATTTTCTAAAACCACCTCCAATTTGCATTTTTGAAGAATTGCTAATGGGTTTATCAATGGGGGAGATTGAAGGACCATATGTGAAAGTCCATGATACTATTGTGATGAATCATTTCAATGTTTGTAGTATGGTCAATTGGTTTTACAAAGATTGCTTTTCATTTGGACTATTTTCTGGAAGTGTCAGGAAAATCAGAAGTACCGCAGGTATTAGTGTGGTAGTTTCGCTTTGCGGAAATACCACAGGCATAAGTGCAGTTGTATCACTTAGTGGAAGTATCAGGTTGAGTTACGGTATGTTTTTAAAGAGAGGTCCAGGTGAGGTTTTAAACGTGCAGAAGTTCCGCTTTGGGGAGCAGTAGTACCACAAAGCGGAAATATCGGCATGGTATGTACGGTACTTCCGATCTTCCGAGAAAAACAGGGTTCTGGGGAATTGAGTCATGGATTAAGTTTGGTTGACCTGGGTCATTGGATTGAGGGTGCATGATGCATGTCTTGGCTAATGTAGGTCAAGTTGTGAAGAATTTGTGCCTGAAAATGATTTCTTTGTCTTTAGATGTGTAGGGTTGCTTAGAGTCAACAATAGTTAACAGCGAGGATTGGGGCTAGGCTCGTGGAGGAGTTGAGACCCAGAATAATTGAGGATGCCGGGTGAGACAGTGAGCTCAAGCATGGCACGAGAAAGGCGAGAAATGTTGAATGCGAGTTTGAATGGCGGGATGGCGCTATGTGGCTTACGCGGGCTAAGTGAGCCGTGGTTCGGTGGAACTAAGATGGAAGAGACTTGGCGACATGTAGCAAGCTAGTGGTCCACCTACAGGTGGCAAGCATGATGATTGCTTTTACTGGTTGGTATTGACCGGATCAAGGAAAGGTATTTTGGTAGTTTGACCAAAATACCAAAAACCATCTTGGATCAAAATCGCAGTGCATAGGCTATGCGTTGGAGAGTGGTTTAGGTCAAGGTGAAGCTGGTTGGATCAAGACTAAGGATTTAGTGAATGCACACTTATGCACTTTGAAAAGCGTGCATGAGTGAACTTGTGTGTGTAAAACCTATGTGTGGGTTAACGGGTTCCCCATTGTAATAGTAGATAGGATCTATTAAGGGGTGTAGGTGGCTGATTGCTCACCTATAAAAGGGGGTTAGAATTGAGACATGTAAGGTTAACCATCCAACCCATCTCTTGTGCTCTCTTCTCTAGGGTTAGGATTTGAGAGTGAGTACTTTGAGTACTCTTTGTCCTCTCAAGTGAAGTGGCTGTAAACCTAACTTCTCAAGTAAGCAATACATCAATCTTTGTGTAACTATTGAGTCCCTCTTATTTTTGATTGATGTGCTTGACTTTTGGTTGGTTTTGATCTCTCCTCTTTTCTTCTTATGATCTTATTGTGCTAAGGATGTGTAAGAGATGATGATAATTCTTAGGAATACATCTTCACCCATTTAGGCATTTTGATAGCAAGATTCACGAGAAAACTAGTTTTTGCTTGATTTGGCCTCCAGGTAAGAAATCTGAGAGTTTTTGACATGATTTCTTTCGTCTTCTTATTTGCTAGGATATGTGAGAACATATCTAAAGTCATCTTGGCCATCATATACCCACGAGTAAATTGTATTCACCGTTTGGAGTTTTAGCTCGGTTTTGGTGTACCTTTCCAATAAGTTGAAAATGGTCTCAACTTTGACTATGATTTTTATGATCGTTTGTTAGAATAGGTTCATAATATTCTAGAGTAGATCCCTGCAAAATTTCATATCGTTGGAATCCACGGATCAAAATATCTCGATTTTGGTTTTTGAAAACGTACTGAAAATATTATTCATCCTAATTTTACAATAGTAGAAGAAGTATCACGATTACTGTAGTGGTAGTACCGTGATTACTGTAGCAAGCGGGTAGTACCACAATTATAACAGTGGTAGTTCCGTTTTTATTGATTTTTCGTGGGTTTTCAGCGTCTCGAACTGCTAGTTTTTGTGGTGGTTTTTTATTCTAATCTTCATATCTCTGTAGCTATTGAAGTGAAGGATTGATAAATATTTAGGAGAAAATTTTAAGATACCATTTACCCCCTCAATTACTGTATTCGATCTTTCATGTACATGGTGACGAAGGCAGGTGATGAGAAGCTAGTGTGGCATGCTTTTGATCCACTTAGCAACCATTGGCAGAGACTGCCACCTATGCCTGGGATCACTCATGGTGGAGAGTGCAAGAGAGGCATCCCTGGACTGCGTTTGAGGGATTTGGTGAGTGCTGGCATCAGGATATCTGATGTTATTAGAGGCTGGATTGGCCAAAAGCATTCTTTAGACAGGATTCCATACTGCGGTTGCGCCATTGGGACAGTCGATGGGCGGATTCTCTAGAGCTTCAGCAATGAGATGTGTGTGGAGGTATGATCCTTTTGTCAATTTATGGCAGGAAGTAAGCTCAATGCGCACTGGACGAGCATTTTGCAAGGCTACCCTGTTGAACAACAAACTGTATGTTGTTGGTGGTGTCAGCGAAGGCAAAAACGGATTAGCTCCGCTCCAATTAGCCGAAGTACCACGGGAATTTGGGAAGACGTTCTCCAAAGCGCAAGCGCTACCAACTGCCTTCTTGGCTGAGCTACCGAAGCCAATTGCTACAGGAATGGTCTCATATAATAGGGGCAAGCTGTATGTTCCTCAAAGCCTGTATTCCTGGCCATTCTTTGTTGATGTTGGTGGGGAGATTTTCGATCCTGGTACAAATTCATGGGCAGAAATGCCTGTAGGCTTGGGCGAGGGTTGGCCGGCAAGGCAGGCTGGGACAAAATTAAGTGCTGTTTTAAATGGGAATCTATACGCCTTGGAGCCATCAGCTTCTTCTGATAGAGGTAAGATAAAGATGTATGATCCTCAGGAGGATGCCTGGAAGATTGCTATTGGCCAGGTACCTGTTGATGACTTTGCCGAGTCGGAGTGTCCGTACTTACTTGCAGGATTTCTTGGCAAGCTCCATTTGATCATCAAAGATGCGAATAACAAGATCACTATCATGCGAACAGACATTCTGAAGCCTGTAGATTTGTCAGCTCCTGCAACTGGTTCAACATGCCAAAACCCAGATGTCTCTTCTGAGCAGGCAACAGAAGTTTGGAAAGTCGTTGCCTCGAACAATTCTGCAGCTGCCGAACTTGTCAGCTGCCAGGTTCTCAACATATGAGTTTGGAAAATCATTTGTACTCTGCTTTACTATGTGGATCATTGTATCTATTGTGGGGTAGATAAGTTTCTACCACACTTCGGATCCAGTCATGATGAGTAATGAGCTGCGCCATCGGTCGAGTATGTGTGATCTGCTTACATACGATAATATTCTGATCCAAAATGATCCTCATCCGAGTATGGGTTAGAAATGTGAGTAATGAGCCGCAGAAAGTAATTCTGCAGACAATGTACATATGTATATGCAATCCGTGTGTAATTCAACTGTGTAAACGTTTGCTTCTACTCCTATATGACATATGCATGGAGGAGACAGTAAATAATATAAACACCTAGCTTCTCGAATGATTTTTTCACTTCTCTTACTCTGAGAATAAGTCAAAGGGTCACGGGCTTATCACGTACCACATTCCTCTTGTGTATGTATCTTTTCCTCACTTTTTGCACAATTCGTCTCTCATTCTCAAAGTCATTTTTTCAGACGCTACAATTTATTTTCAGCTAAAAGTCATCAACTGCAGCTAAAAACTATTAATAAAAACTAATACGAACCCCTCTGAGCTGGAGAAAGTGGTTGCTTTATCCAATTCCCAATACAACACCACACTGCCATCTAAGGCCCTGATCAACTCGGCTTCGGCTTCTGGCTTATTTTTCACTATTCATAAGTTTCGTCTTTTTCTGAACTTTTGGCTTTTTATTGAGCTTTTTTGCCGGTTCTTTTTTTCCCCGTATTTGTTTGTATTATACGTAATGGGCTAACATATTTTTTTTATTTTTAAATTTTTTAAATTTAATTATGCTAAATAAGCCTCTGTCAGCTACAGTATTTTTTCAACCAGCTACAGTGTTTTCAGCCATAAGCCATGAGCTTTTCAGCCGAACCGATCACCACCTAAACCTTTTCAATTGCTCAACCTGCTGTTAATTCAGCACCTTTTCTGCTTTCTTGATGGATAGAATGTGCAACAATACGGTACATCGCTACATTGTGTCAAATGTGCCGATAAGCTTATGTCCTGACATTTTGAAACTTCTACAATTAAATGTACCGTTCATCAATTATGAGGTGCATACCGAGACCTGTGGCTGTATCTCTTTTCCTCTCCTTATCCAGCGACACCTTCCACCACCTGGAAATAGTAGGTATTTCTGCTTCTCTCTGTCGTGTCATAGCTAGGTCCTATTTTAAAGTGTTATACCTTTTGACTTTTAGCTAAAATGATACTGTAATAATTTTTATCTTTTTAGGTAATCAATTAAAAAGTGGAGAAAAATAGAAAAAACATAGTTATACCTCCATGGATAATGTAAATGAAAAAGAGAAATAATAGGGAAAAAAAGGAAGAAGAAAAAACCGTGTTAAAAAGCCAACATGTTTCAAACGACTTTTGGCTTCTGAAAGCCAGAAGCCATCGGTATTTGGAACTAGGCCATAGACTCATCATGCCCAGGGATAGAAATCTCAGTACCGGAGAAGTTCCCGGTCGGCCAGTACCGGTAACTAGCCGGTAACCGAAAAAACTGGAAAAATAGTGAACATTCGAATATCAAATTTTGAATTCAGGCTGTTTTAAAACCGGTAACCATTTCGGTTACAAAAAAACCAGAAAAACCAATAAAAAACTTGGGAGTGCAATAATTTATGCATATTAGTTCATACAATAGTTAATATAGCACAAAAAAGTCTAAACCAATCTAGAAATTTACATTTAAAATTTTTTAGCTAGTTTTTTTGCTACCAATTTCTATCAGTTTTTCCGATTATTAACAGGTAACTACCAGTTTTTCTATCCCTGATCATGCCTTCGATATGTCATTGAAAGTGGGCATCTGTCTTGCCATATGAAGTTATCAACGGATTGGATGCCAGTTTCCCTCATGCATGAGGAAAGGTTGCCTCCTCGTGGTGAAATTCTATTCTTGACTTGTCATGGTCTCAGATCTATTTGTTGTTAGTGATATGTTCTAGAGGTGATTATAGAAATGATTATATCACTTCTATTTTATGATCTTTTAAATATTACATTATTTTGTCTCTTGAATAAATGTCTTTTATATAGATCAATAAGTACGTGACTTGTTCGTAGAACTATTTATTTATATTTTGATGTTATTCTAAATTATCACTGATCTTATATCATTATGTGGGACAATTATACTTTATATATTAGCACATGTATTGGTTGATGATTATGCTTCACGAATCATGGATATGAGGATATCAAATCAATAATGTGGGTATATATTAGAGAACATAGTGTTGGATTAATCTACTACAAGACCTATGGTGATTGGTATATCCTTAAATGTCATCAGTTAGTCTCATACACAGTGTATGTAAGATCCTTAGATATGAGATCGTTATAGTTTTCTATATGTGTAATAGTTTACTTAGGTGTTGCCAAATACTACTCCATAACTTGTGATTATAAAAGTAGCTTTCGGGTTTACTATAAAACACACAGAGGAATGTGAGCGATCAAAATAGAATTTGCCCCTCCTATATAACAGAAGAAATATCTCTAGCCCCCTCAATGTGGTTGGATTAAGAAAGTTCATGGCCATGCCGAACATGATTGTGATTAACTGAGTAATCTACTATAGATTCGAGTGAAGACTCGGACTGTCATAGGATGGCACACTTGTTTTGATTTCGATCTAGTATTGTGAGGCAAAGGAATCGGTACGTGAGTACTGTATAGGTTCATCCGATATAATATTTATGCATATTTAGGAGTCGATATGTCCTATTAGGGATTTCTACTTGTTTGACACGAGAAATTGCTCGCGGATTTCTTGCCTCAGTGTATAAGGTGTGGGCGTGTCAATGTACTAAAGTACACAAAAATACATAAACATAAGAAAAATAGGGAAACATGTATTTCATTCAATCATTAGAGAATAACGAAATTACAGATTTCCTTTATATATATGCATTCCATGGCCTACATTGCATAGCAAATCTAACATAAGCATTGTGCTCTCTTGGTTCCCAGGGCCTCGAAAGGCTCTCGGTTAATTACATCCGTGGGGGGCACCTGTGGAATAACTCTGATTAAGCTGTGCATTGGTTGTCATCTTCAATCTTCGCTTCACGTTCTCCATGCATGTGATGAATAGTTGGTGTAGACATGGTGTTGGTATTATCCACAGCCTCGTCAGTCTATGGGGCCATTGATAGCGTAGCCTTTACATCGGCTGTGCCCGCCCGTGGCTCTACCTCGTCAGTATCAAACAACACAAAAATTTAATGTAGCTAAAACTATGCATGATTCACGTCAAACATGACTAATCTGACAACACAATAGTAGAATCAGTATAGTAGACGTACTTAATTTGGGTGGTGAGGCTGGTAGAGCAAAACACCTGGGTCAGATGTCAAAGTGGTCCAACATGACCAATGGGAAGGATCCCTCTGCAGTGCAGACTCACTTGGCCAAACTCAGGTGTCGTAAGGGCAAACCATCCTTACTATTAATAGAGAAGAACACTAGGATCCAGTATCAATGTGGTCAAAATTGGCTGCTGGGAAAGACTCTTTGGAAGCTAGAAACCATCGGCATACTGGAGTGGTTGGTAGTCGAAAGCCGAAAACCATTGGCATTTGGATGTTGACAGCAGTCGAAAGCCAGAAATCATCAGTAATCGGATGTAGTCGGTAGTCAAAAGCCGGAAGCCAATAGCAATTGAACATAGTTTTTGGTTGAAAGAAGGAAGCCAACTGCAGTCAAATGTAGTTTGTGGTTGAAAGTCAGAAACCATCAGCAATCAAAAATAGTCAAAGATCAAAAGCCAGAAACCATCGGCAATCGAAAACAGTCGAAGGTCAAAAGCCGAAAGCCATCCGCATTCGAACGTAGTTGGCGATCAAAAGCCAAAAGCCATCGGCACTCGAAAATAGTTGAAGATCGAAAGCCGAAAGCCATCAGTAATCAGAAATAGTCGGTGGTTGAAAACCAAAAACCATTGGCACTCAGAAATAGTTGAAGATTGAAAGCTGAAAGCCATTGGCAATCGGAAATAGTCAAAGGTCAAAATCCAGAAGTCATCCGCAATCGAACGTAGTTGGTGGTCGAAAGCCAAAAGCCATTAGCAATCGAAAATAGTCAAAGGTCGAAAGCTGGAAGACATCAGCAATCAAACATAGTTGGTGGTCGAAAGCCATTCTGGACAAAATCCATCGAAAGTCGTCCGTGGTCGAAAGTCATCATGGTTGCAACCCATCGGAAGTCAGGAGCTATCGACCATCGGTCATAGTCGTAAATCGGCAGCTATCGACCACTGCTCGTGGTCGTAGGTCGAAAGCCATCGACCATCGCTTGTGGTTGCAGATCGGAAGTGATCAACCATCGCTCGTGGTCGGCGATCTGAAGCCATCGATGATCGGTCGTATGCCGCTCATCAGAAACAATTGACCATCGACTATTGGTCATATGTTGATAGTTGGATGCCATTGACTATTGGTCATATGTCAGTAGTCGAAAGCCATCCACACGGTGCTGATCGTGCCATTTATTTTAGGATCAGCTTCCTGATCGATTACCGATTTCTTACCTTCTAGACCTCTGCTTTCCATATCAACAAGACCATAAATCGACCACACACCTTGTGATTGACCGAGAACATGCGGCCGTATGAGGCACGGCACAACAATTGATCAAACTGGACCGTAGACCATGCTGGCACTAGTCTTGTTGTTGATAGTCGATGAGCTACAGTCGAGCAACCACAGTTGACATAGTGTGATCAAAGACTAGCGAGTGGTCGAAGGCCAGAAGTACCGGCTCTATGCAAGCAGTACGATCGGAGTTGCAGTAAAATCAACGTGGTCAATGAGTCGTGGAAGACACAACGTGGTCATAATGACAAGGTCGTAACAACCAGTCGACACAGCATGGTCAACACGATGTGATCGAAGAATGTGGTCGACACCCCACGTGATTGGATGTGTGATCGGAGAACATGGTCGACACAACGTGGTTGTATCAGCATGATCGACACAGCATGGTCGAATATCCACAAACTAGGGATGATCTGGGCACATATGCTTCATGGTCGTCTAGGGACTTGCAACCATACGAGGCACAACATGTCAACCATGCACTGATAGCTTGAGGACCAGGTCGTGTGTCGTTGTATCACCTAGACTTAGAGAATCTGAATCTTGGATAGCACGTGTACATATCAAAGTTTCCTTCCAAATATACACCTTTGTATTTGCTTTAAACTTAACATATTTGCACAAAAAATCATCAAATAAATGCCCCCCGCCGAGTTGAGCTTACTGCATGAAGCGAAGCAAACTTAACTTGGCAACACTATTTGGTAGTCAAATAGGCGCTCGATTTTATGGCAGCCTTATGAGAGTCTGCATACGTATTGCAATCGTACTCGACCGGTTATTGCAGCAATCAGTGTGTCCACGTGCTACAGCGACTAAAGTGTAGGTCGCAAGGAGTTGAGTAGCAGTCTAATGAATATTGTAGTAGTTGTATCCACCGCCATCCTACCTGAGGAGGTTAGTATAAACACAGAAGAGGGAAAAAGAAGAAACATAGAAGGTTAGAATATGTTTGTCAAGGCAAAAAAATCACCCCAGATAGCTGCTTTGAGGCGAAACCCATGCTAGAATATACTTATGTTGAGGCGAAAGACCATGCCGTAATATACTTGTTTTGAGGTGAAAAACCACGCCATAGTATACTTGTATTGAGGCGAAAGATTGTGCCATAGTATACTTATATTGAGGTGAAATACCATGTCATAGTATACTTGTATTGAGGCGAAAAACCATGCCATAGTCATCTTCAATTTGCGATGAAAGCCCATACCACGCACTGAAGGAGTTTTATCAACCTATTCGAGACCATGTAACTGTTACGACACATGTTTACCAGCTGGGTGGAAGAGTTTCACATATTCGCATTGGCCGCACTGGCATGCCACACTACTTCCACATGTGATGAGTCATCATTATTGAATGGAGGTGAATGACCATCAAAGCCTATTGTCAAATGAAACCCATGCTGAATATGTTGTGTTGAGGCGAAGCTCTTGCCACAGTACACTAGTATTGTGGCAGTGCCTGGATACCACTGGTACAGATGATGAGATGTCGGATTTCCCTCGACTATGTCTATGGGTGACATAGTGTCAAAAAGCCCTCGATATCAAACATATATTAATGCAAAATGTGAAGTGTCAGAATGCCATCGACAAAGCATTGCACGAGGACGCTGCGACCCATGCTACCGTTAGTGTAGGAGATGAGCCGTCGAGGAGCCGTTAATAGTTGACGCATGCTGATATGGTGCCAGGATGATATCAGTGATGTATATCAGGAGGCATCATTGCAGGTGAGACCCCCTACCGTTTGTGTAGGAGATGCCTCCAGCATCAGCATAGCTATGTTCCATGTCAGTCTTCTTGTAAAAAAGAGTAGGTTTCCACATTGTGCGCCAGTATAGTAGCGAAGGCTACACCATGCATGCATGCGCAAAAGAACATGCAAGTTGTTTGATGTATTTTTGCATGTGGCTTTCCCATCGAGCGTCAGATATAGGAGTGACCTCAAATAAGGCTCCCGAAGGACTTAGTTATTGGACGTTGAGAGGCCATGATGATCACAACTCAACAACTTTACTTCTTGAAGTGTTCATGTTTAGGAGAGGCAGTGTTACCAGGTGATAGCAAACATCCTAACGTTTTGTCTCATCAAACCAAGAGACTTAGGTGGGCTTAAACGGGAAGAATGATTTTGGAAAAATGGCTTGGAAGTATTACCATTACTTTTGCTAAGAATGATGAATGACTACCCTTCTCCTTCCGACTGCTTCACTTTGAGAGGATTCCCTCCTTTAATTGCTGGAGAACTTTTGAACCTCTCAGGTGGGATTTTTTTTATCCCTTCTTTCTTGTGAGGATGAATTTTGCTTCCTCTTTTATCTTTTTTTTTTTTGCAATTCCTTAACATGGAACTTGAATTCTTCCGAAGATCCCCAACTTGCATTGCTTTTTTGAAGGTACAATTCATAAGGAATTTGAAGAATAGCTATTCACCTTTAGGAACTAAACAATTCTCGTAGGCTAGATTTTTTCTGTCACTTGTTGATACGCCTCACAGGGTGGCAAGGGGCTACACACTAAACTGAACTTGTGTTGGCTAGGTAGCCCTATCATGCTCTTCTCCTATAGTCTTCCTTGGAGTTTGATGTCTCCGTAAGTATGAGATGCATTAGAAAAATGAGGGACATGTCAACATTGCTACTCGAGAGCAGCTCGAGTGAGCATTTTCCCTGCCCCCAATAACAACTACTTGGCATGCGTGTCGTGCAATGAGTGTAAGGTACAGTTTGCCACAAGTCATAAAGCAACCAAATCTTTAGTTATCAACCTAACGTAATATGAGGAAAGCCATTTTTAAAGAACATTGATTTTTTATTTTTTTAAAAGAAAAAAGAAGCATGCATGCTTGAGGTGCCATAACTTCTTAATGTCGGGCTCAACTAGCGGTGTACTCATAGCTTCAAGAGCAAGACATGCATGGACATCGAGCTTATGATGTCTAAAGTAGCACAAACAACTTTGTTGATAGGCATCCTGGAATGGACTTCACTAGCATGACACAGCAGACATGTGATCTTGATTTGGACTGCAATGGCTCACCAAATCCATAATTTCATGAGCATGGTTGGCGGTGTCCAATGTGTCGTGCATAGTGGCACCACATAGCTCCTCTAATAGAGAGAATCTTGGCATCAAGAACTAGCAGTGATATGGCTGTGTATAGGCACCGTGGATGAAGAAGATCTTGAACACCTTGCGCAGTAGATGATGCCATAGATATTTTGTGGTGTCTTGTGTAAGCACCGTCATATGGGCTAGCATCAGGAAGGGTAGGGCATCGCAGATGAATGCATATGCCCATATTGATATACATGCATACTGCTATATCCTTACATGATATCTAACAGAGGGCTGATGATGATCGTGGTGTCTTTGCAATCGACGTGATGACTTCGACGAGGGACATGATAGATTGGCTGGCGATATTAGTAGGCATCCTACCAATTTGGCCACATCAGCGATGTTTGTTGAAGCATGTGGATGATTCTAGCGCGTTCGTGGACTCATTGCTTGGCAATGGCGCTCGTTGTATGGACTCGGTGTTGAGCTAGCTGCCCATCCACATCAGGCCGTTGTTTCACCATGTGAACTGTGGAGTGAATTCTAGATCGAAGGCACATGCATAAAATGTGTGCACTGAAGTGATGGCACTCTAAACCACCAAGCTGGAAATCGCCAGAGAGGTAACGGAGATATGTACAATACCCATCTTCACAAATCAGTACTCATGAAATCATGAAGCTGAGATGCAGGTGTTGCCACACAAAGCCAACGTAATCCCCATCGGATGAAGCAACTAAGAGTGTATGACCACGGCCACTTACAACTGCGTCAGATCAATGATGGTCGATCGACCGCGTCCAATCATCGATAGCAGACTGTTCCTAGCAGATCGACCATGATAGGTCAACCACGACAGATTGGCCCCAACATGTCGAGCACGAAAAAATGACCATGGCTACACGACCATAGCAAAATGACCACATCAGGTCAACCGCGATAAAAATGACCACGACCTGGTTGAGCATGATGAAAAATGATGTCAGCCAAACGACCACGCTAGTTGAGCACAACCAAAATAATCTCAGCTGAAAAACCACTGCAGAATGACCACGACAAGTCAAGCACAGTTAAAAATGATGTCAACTGAACGACTGCTGCTGAATGACCACAACCGATTGACCATGGAAAAATGACCACAACTGATTAAGCACGGCAAAAAGGATCTCAACTAAATGAACATCGAAGAATGACCACGACATGTCAAGCATGACTAAAATAATCTCAACTGAACAGCGTTGTATAATGATATAATGACCACGACAGGTCGAATGCAGCTAACAGTCTCAGCAGGTCGACCACACTTTAGAGAACCAGCAGAGCCTCACCAGCGTGAAATCGTCGAGACCTCAGTGAATTCGTCGGAGCAAACCACACAAGAGATCAGAGAAATTACCACACTTGCTTTGCTAGACAGCATGAGGACATTCCTCTTCTAGAGCATCACGAGCTCTTGGAATCATAGCTAGTTTGGCTCATCTTTAGTAAGTTCATCACGGATAGCCATCCGTAATGAGGGGTCTTGTATTTCAATAACTTCACTCCCATAGATAAGAGAATAGGGGGTACATTGTGTTGGTGTACGCACGGTAACCCCATAGATCTTCAAAGAGACAATCGCCAATCCCTTCGGTGTCTATTGATAGTTTTCTTAATTATCTTACCAAGAGTTTTATTGAATGATTCAACCATTCCATTAGCTTGAGGGTAGTAGCCAGTGGAGCAAATCCACCTGATTTTGTACTTGGGTACGAGTCTTCGAGTCTTTGCATCTTGTGGAATGTGAAGGCTTTACCATTATCAATGGTTATACGGTGCAGAACCCCTAAACGGTATATAATGTAACTCTCTAGGGAATTGATCATGTTTTCACTTTTCACTTCTCGCAATGGCATGGCTTCTACCCACTTGGAAAAATCATCAGTCGCGGTCAGTATGAAACGATGCCTCCGGGATCATGTCAGGTCAATGAGCCCAACAATGTCTACTCCCCAGGCATCGAAAGGCCAAGAGGGAGCAGTGGGGTAAAGAGGAGTCGATGGCATGTGGTTGAAATTGCCGTGGATCTGGTAGCCATGACACGATTTAGCCACATTGAGACAATCAGTCATGATGTGGGGCAGATAGTATCCCATGAGCTGAATGCTATGATTCTTTGGCTCACTTTGGTGCCCATCACAGGCTCCATGATGTACTTTCTGTAGTACTTGATTAGCTTTTTGCTGTCATACCTGAAGTAGTCAAGGAATGCCTTGTACTAATAATCTTTATTAGTAACAATGGTCATGACGGTGTTGACTTCATACTCAACCGGAATAAGTTCAAGGACAACAGGAAGGAGCCACCTCTCTTCAATGGTTACCATTGCAGATTCACTTTTCAGGAGGACAAGTGCCACTGCTAGCTTGTCCAAAGCATCCACCGGAGCACTCCTATCGTGCAGTACACGGTCGAAGCCACCGGCGAAACCACGGTTGAAGCTTCGAGTCGACATAACCGTTGTCGAGTACTGAGTCGATGCGCCATTGTCAAAGCACCGAGTTGATCCATGCCATAGCATACACCATCGTGGTCAAAGTGTCAAGTCTAAAAGCCATGGTCGAAGCATCGAGTCAAAGTAGCTAAGAGACCATGTGGATGTGACCCCGTGTTTGTGATGAGTAATTGACATCTGTTTTAGAAAACTTGAGTTTGATTTGTGTGCTATGTGCCAAGTCGAAAGCTTAGCGCAGTCTGGCGTGGTAGGTCAAAGTGGACGTTTGATTTGCTCATATCGACGTGGTTTGTGGTCATAATCTATGAGCATTGCATACTTTGTGAAATTCAACCTGTCATGAGTAGGTTACGATCAGTAGGGATGTTTTGCGAGTAAACTTTTTTGATTACAAATCTTTGTTCATAATGTTTCGAGCGGTGCTATGTGATGTTTTCTTGTCTGTGATGGTTGCAGGACCTTAAGGCTAAGTCGTGGCGAGGCATGGGATGGCCGGACTAGGCACAGGCGGTGCTGAGGTCGAAGTAGTCGGGATATGCCGAAGACGGCGAGGGTTCAAGGTGGTTGCAAGGCTTGGACAGCAAGAAAATAGGAAGCTTCCAGGAAAGTGCAGGAGTGGCATTCTGGTAAAATGCGCAAGGCTGCAAAGTGGAAGCGGATTCGGTTGGAGATAACGGGTAAAGCACAGAGTTTTAATGGGCAAAGCAAATTGTGAACCTGGTAGTGGAAGACTATAAATAGGAGGGTTGTTCCCTGGTGTAGGTGTGGTTTTTTTGCTTTTGTCCATTGTTTGTGTGAGGAGTTGTTGGGGCAGAGTTGGTTTTGTTTTTGTCTCCATGTCTGCTTGAGTGGAGTGCAGTTGGGGTGTGCTTTTAGTTCTTGAGTTCTTGTTGTCTGTGTGCGCGTTGCCTAGAATGTGAAATCATGTATGAGATGGCTGTAAAACTCTTTGTTAATGCAATCATACATCTCTTTGCATCTATTTCGAGTTCTGATGTTATGAGTTGTTTTATTGATTCACCTGTGGTTTCTCTGTTCTTCTCTGTTCCTTTTTGGTCTAAGATGAACCCTTGATTGAGTAGCTGCAGGATCTTTATGCTTTGAACTGAGAATCTCCTCAAAGCCCCTTGGCTAGCTCATTCCCAAGAGAAAAGATTTATTTAGCAGTTTTCTCCCAAGAGATGGTTTGCTTCAACTTCCTCTGTTTTCAAAATTTCTAGGGTTTACTGGAAGTAGAGGATTCTCGTGTTCTTGATTTTCTCAGCAAAAAGATGAATTAGAGTTGTGTATTCTCCTCCTGAGTTTATTTCCTTGCTATAATCAAAAGTCTCAGGATCTAAGGAATCAAGAATCACAAGCTATTTGGTTTCTGTCTCGTCTTCTGTTTTTCCTCGGCAATGCAGTATTCTCTGTTCATGCTATTTTCAGTAGATCAGTTATTCTTTGCTCCAGTCAGTACTTATCCCTGAGCATCTTCGATCTCTTAGCTTCAGGCAATCTGCTTCTCAATTCTGCTGTTCATTTTTCAGAGTTTCAGTTCTTGCAGTCAAATGCTTTCTCTGTTATATCTGTATTTTCTGCAGAGGTGTTCTTTCAATTTGTATTCTCATTTCCTGAGGTCATATGCTATTTAGTTTGAGCTTCTGTTTCACTGACCTGAGAAGCACAGCTCTCGTATGATCATTTTCTGTTCTGTGCTTCAGTCTTGCAGTAGTTACTGTGTCTTTAGTTTTTCAGTGCTTCTTCAGTTTCTCTGCTCTACTATGTGTCCGCGAAATTTCTTTGTTCCCGGTCAGACCAGATCTGGACCTGCGGTCAGACCGCTACTGTGCTTGCAGTCAGACTGGCTTGGCATCGGCGGTCAAACTGCTCGCCCTGATTGCGATCAGACCGGCCTTTCCTGTGCGGGCTGACGCTTGGCGACAATGATCACAATGACCTTAGTGCCATGGCCACAGGCTGTGGGACGATGAGCTATAAGACATCAAGCCAAAGATAGGCCAGGCAATGGTCCTTGGCTTTGCCTCCATGGAGAGAGAACACATATCCACGCTGATGTGGTGTGGTTCTCCTTTCAAAGCTTTTGAGGACACTTTACATCTTGTTGAGCAATTCCATCATAGGGGCAGTATGACTTGCCCCCAATGATGTTCTCACCTTGATTAGCAACTACAAGCTCCCGAGCCATATTAATTTTGTTAGCACAAACTTCATCGTCAAGGTAAACAGATGGCAGAAGCTCAAGATGACGTTGAGGAGATATCATGCCTTCGAAGTAAAGGTGTCTCCATGGAGAAGAAGCCAACTTTTAATCTTTAGATGCTTCTTTTTCATCTTCATTAAAAGAGTATGATGACTCGTGAGTAAGGTAGGTATCTCCCACAATGAACTTTAAGGAGTGGAACATATATGCCAACAACATATAAAGATGGGTGATGCCTCTCAAGCTTGAGGTTGACGAGGTTGTTGGGGTTTGCCTTCGCGCATAGTAGGCACCTCTCGCATGACTTGCTTATTGCATATTTGAATAGATGAATTGCTTGCAAAAATATGGAAATCTCACATCCACATTTTCTTGGGAGTGTCAGGCATAATCTTCCAAGGAAGAGGCACTACTATAGTGGGTGCCTCTTGTTGAGTAGACCTTCACTTTAGCAGCCTCGGTGTGGTGCCCACGGGGCATCTAAACATTGCTTTGAGTTATATTCTTCTTGGCTTTGTGAGATAAGGCACATTATTTTTTACTTGACCATTGCACACTTGCAAGTCTTATCATATTTGAGAGCTTAGGGTTATGTCAACTCCCAAGTCTGATGGAGATGCATTTTGAAACCATGCTCAAAAATCTCAACTAGCGAGAATAACCCAAATTGGATCATGATGGGCATCAGGCTGTTATTCGCAGAGAAGGGTTCTCCATCAAGATGGGGACCCTTAGCAAAAACAGCACCAAGCCAGATAAATTCATACACCATGTCACATGTTGGAGAATCAGCTGAAGACGAATTCGACCATTGATGCGCAACAAAGATGGGAGGAGAACCAGGTCCCACTGGGCGTGCCATTTTGTTTTATGCGAGAAATCACTCGCGGATTTCTTGCCTCGGGGTATAAGGTGCGGGCGTACCAGTGTACTAAAGTACACAAAAATACATAAACACACAAAAAATAGGGAAAACATGTATTTCATTCATTCATTTGAGAATAATGAAATTACAGATTCCCTTTATATATATGAGCTCCATTTCCTGCTTTGCATAGTAGATCTGACATAGGCATTGTGATCACCTGTTTTCTGGGCCTCGGAAGGCTTTCGGTTAATTACATCCATGGGGTGAACTCACAGAATATCTCTGATTAAGCTGCGTATTGGTCGTCATCTTCAATCTTTGCTTCACGTTCTCTATGCATGTGATGAATGGTTGATGTAGATATGGCATTGGCATTATCCATGCCTCATCGGTCTATGGGGCCATTGATAGTGTAGCCTTTACACTGCCTGTGCCCGCCTGTGCCGCTCGACCTCGTCGGTATCAAGCAACACAAAAATTTAAGGTGGTTAAAAGTGTGCATGATTCACATCAAGCATGACTAATCTAACAACACAATAGTAGAATTAGTGTAGTACACGTACTTAATTCGGGTGGTGAGGCTAGCAGAGCAAAATGCCTAGGTCAGATGTTAAAGTGGTCAAACGTGACCAAGGAAAAGGACCCTTTGCAGTGTAGACTCACTTGGCCGAACTCATGTTCCATAAGGGCAAACCATCCTTATTTTTAACAGAGCAGAACACCAGGGTCCAGTATCGATGTGGTCAAAAGTGGCCTCTGGGAAAGACTCCTCGGAAGCGAAAAACCATTGGTATACGAGAGTAGTTGGTAGTCGAAAGCCAAAAACCATCGACATTTGGAGGTAGCTAGCAGTCGAAAGCCGGAAACCATCAACAACCAGATGTAGTCGGTAGTCAAAAGCCAAAACCATCAACAATTGAACGTAGTTGTTGGTCGATAGCAGGAAGCCATCTGTAGTCAAACGTAGTTGGTGGTTGAAAGCCGAAAACCATCGGCTATTAGAAATAGTCGAATATCAAAAGCCGAAAGCCATTGGTAATCGAAAACAGTTGAAGGTCGAAAGCCAGAAGCCATCCGCAATCAAACATAGTTGGTGGTCAAAAGCCAGAAGCCATCGGAACTCAGAAATAGTCAAAGATCGAAAGCCGAAAGCCATCCACAATCAGAAATAGTTGGTGGTTGAAAGCCAAAAACCATCGACACTCAAAAATAGTCGAAGATCAAAAGCCAAAAGGCATCAGCAATTGGAAACCGTCGAAGGTCAAAAGCCGAAAGCCATCCACAATCAAACATAGTTGGTGGTCAAAAGTCGGAAGCCAACAGCAATCAAAAATAGTCAAAGGTCAAAATCCAGAGGCCATCAGCAATCAAATATAGTTGGTAGTCGAAAGCCATTCTGGTCAGAATCCATCAAAAATCTTCCATGGTCGAAAGTCATCGTGGTTGCAACCTATCGGAAGTCAGGAGCTATTGACTATCTGTCGTAGTCGTAAGTCAGCAGCTATCAACCATTGCTTGTGGTCGTAGCTCGGAAGCCATTGACCATCACTTGTGATCACAGATTAGAAGCGATCGACCATCGCTCGTGGTCGACGGTCAAAAGTCATCGATGATCGGTCGTAAGCTGCTCATCGGAAATGATCAACCATTAGTCGTAAGCTGGTAGTCGGAAGCCATCGACTATTGGTCATATGCCGGTAGTCGAAAACTATCAACCATTGGTCATGACAAGCAGGCAAAAGCTATCGAGCATCAATCGTGGCCAACAGTCGGAAGCCATCGACTATGGGTCGTACAACGGTACTATAGTAGGTCTTGTTACTGTAGCACGCCTCGTTCGAGTACCATGGACGGTCAGAAGGTGTACAAGTATGATGCGTGGTCGAAAGCATCTGAGTATGAAAGACGGTCAACAACGCTCGAGTACACCAAGCGGTCATAAATGACCAAGTATTGAAGATGGGCAAAAGCATCTATGTCCAACAAGTAGTCGGAGGCATTCACGTAAAGCAAGCAGTCGAAGGTGTTTGAGCTTGAGAAGTAGTCAGAGACATCCAAGTGCCAAAGGCAATCGGAGAAGCTCGAGTAGTTGTGGATGACCGAGTATCGAAGTTGTTTGGGGACATCTATGTACAACAAGCAGTCAAAGATGTATGAGTGCCAAAGGCGGTCATGAACATCTGAGTATCATAGGCAGTCAAAAGCGCCTATGTTCTAAATGCAGTCGAAGAAGTCTAAATATCAAAAGCGGTCAATAGCACTTGGGTATCGCAGTCGGTCAAAAGTGCTCGAGTATGGCAGATGGTCGAAAGAGCCTATGTTTTGAAGGTGGTCAAAGAAGTCTGAATACCAATAGTGGTCCATGATGCTCGAGTACGACGAGCGGTCATAAGCGACCGAGTATTGAAGGCGGTTGGAGGCGTCTGTTTTCAACAAACGGTCGGAGGCACCAGTCTTCGACAAGCGGTCGGAGGCGCTCATATATGACAAGTAGTCGGAGGCGTTCGTGTTTGAGAAGCAGTTGGAAACGTCTGTCTTCAACAAGCGGTTGGAAGCGCTCCTCTTCGGCAAGCAATTGTGAGCATTCGAGTTCAAGAAGCAGTTAGAGATGTTTGTATTCGGCAAGCAGTCGAAAGCATCTGTCTTCAACAAGCGGTCAAAGGCGCTCATGTACCAAAGGCAGTCAGTGACACTCGATTTTGACATATGGTCCTAAGCAGCCGGGTAATGAGGACGGTCGGCGACATTCAAGCACAGAAAGTGATCGGTGGCATTTAAGCACAACGGTTGATCGGTGACGTTCAAGCACTAAGGACAATCGATGACATCAATATATTGTGAGCGATCAAAGGCACTCAAGTATTATGGGTGGTCATAAATGACCAAGTATCATCGACGGTCAATGACGTCTGGGCACAGCAGACGATCATAGATGATTGGGCCCAGCAGGTGGTCGTGGACGTTCGAGCACTAAGAGTGGTTGTAAGCGACCGAGCACAAAAGGCAGTCGTAGGCATCTCAGTACAGCGTTCGGTTGTGAGTGACTGAGTATCACTGGTAGTTGTAAGCATCTTGGTATAGCATCCGGTCGTAAGTGACCGAATATCACCGGTGGTCGTAAGCGACCAAGCACAGAAGGTGGTCGACGAAGTTAGAGTATCACCGGCGGTCGGTGACGTCCGGGTACAACAGACTGTCATATTGATCGAGCTCTAAAGGCGGTCGGTGGTGTCTGAGTACAATGAGTGGCCGGCAACGTCCGAGCATGAAAGGTGACTGAAGACGTCCAAGTACAGCAAGGAAAACAACAAGATCGCAAGGGCAAGGCATCCTTGCTAGATTGAAGTAGTGGTCGATGGTATCACATGCCTTAGACATCAAGAGGATCCTTGCTAGTAGCACCATCAACCTCATCTTGTGGAGCTATCATCAAATTAGAGATACAAGTGAGATAACTCCGGTACATGACAGACTATCGTAGCCGTGCAGCTTGGCTGGGGCGCGCGCCACATGTAAGAGTGGGGGACTTCATGCTTTAAGCCCATGGGACTGAAGAATGATCAGCAATCTTGATAGCCCCACCATCGTGGCCACAGGGCTGCACAATGGCGTGCTCCAAAGTGCTTAATCGATGGCATCACCAGCGGGGACCATAGGCATTTGACGAGCCTTCCACCATTGCCGCCGTCCTTTGACATGCAATCTAGCTAGATAAAGGAGAAAGAGAAAAGGGGAGGCTCTTTACCACTCTGAGAGTAGTACGCCATGGCTTCGGCTTGTACAAATTGCTTCCTCAGGTTTCTCCGCCTTCTCCTCCTTTCTTCGCATGTATCTTCTTCACGTATATCTTCTTTGTGTATGTATGCTAATGGAGTCTCCTCCCTTTTCTATGTATCTGCTCCATGGGTTCCCCTACCGATGAGGTATGTCAGGTTTCCCAGGTGCCCTCCCTATCTGATCTGTCTCCTCCTGTGGGTGCCAAGGGGCCTCTCTGCTGATGGCTTCCCCCACCTCTCCTTTTATAGGCATGAGCGAAAGGTCATAGGCAACGTACGCGGCTCCCACACGGTGTCGACTATGCCATTAATTTTAAGATCAACATCCTAATCGATTACTGATTTCTTACTTTCTAGACATCTGCTTTCTATGTCAATAAGATTTGTTAAGAATTACTTCCGTCAAATGGAGATACGATGCAATCACTTTTCCATTGCGAAAACAATACACCCAGAACCAATCTCTTCCTTCCATCTTGGTGCATAGGCTGCCATAAATCGACCATGTGTCTTATGATTGATTGAGAACATGCGGCTGTATGAGGTACGGCACAACAATCGGTCGAATTGGACCGTAGATCGTGTTGGCACTAATCTTGTTGTTGATAGTCGATGAGCCACGGTCAAGCAACCATGGTTGACATAGTGTGATCAAAGACTAGCAAGTGGTCGAAGGCTAGAAGTACTAGCTCTGTGCGAGCGGTATAACCAAAGTTGCAGTAAAATCAATGTGGTCGACGAGCCGTGGACGACACAACGTGGTCGTAACAACCAGTCGACACAGCGTGGTCGACACGACGTGATCAAAGAACGTGGTCGACACCCCCACGTGATTAGATGCGTGATCGGAGAACGTGGTTGACATAACGTGGCCGTATCAGCATGATCGACATAGCGTGGTCGAATACCCACAAACTAGGGATGATTTGGGCGCATATGCTTCATGGTCGGCCGAGGACTTGCAGCCATACGAGGCACAATGCGTCAACAATGCAACAACATCTTGAGGATCAGGTTGCATGTCGTTTCACGATCCAGACTTAGAGAATTTGAATCTTGGATAGCACATGTACGTATCAAAGTTTCCTTCCCAAATATACACCTTTGTATTTGCTTTAAACTTAACATATTTGTACAAAAACTCATCAAACACTACTGACTTGTAGACTGGAAAGAAGTTTTTGAGTCACGGCCGAATACACATAAACCTACAGGGTCACACACTTAACGTGTTAAAACACATCAATTCGGATTAGATCCGTTACTAATGGGTCAAGTAGGCTTCCACCGAATGGCTATATTAAGAGGTGTGGGGCTGAGAGATGTACCTTGTGCACACCCACTGAAAACCCTAGCCGCCACTTCTCACAAGTCCTATTGTGTGCATTGGTGCTAGCGCATCGGCGCATGGTGCACTGGTGTCAGAGACCATGTGGAGGTATCCCCATGTTTGTGATGAGTAATTGACGGTTGTGTTAGAGAGTCTGAGTTTGTTTTGGGTATTCTAGGGTTGGGTACCTTTCATTAATGCTAATATTGATTATGCTGTTTCGTGTGGTGCTATGTGACAGTTTGCTTGTCTGTGTGACTGCAAGACTTCGGAGCTAGGTCATGGTGAGGTGAGGAGGACCGGGACTAGGCACAGGAGGTGTTGAGGTCCAGACGGTCGGTGATGCCGAAGATGATCGAGGCTGTTGAGGTGGTTGCGAGTCGGGAGACGAGGAACCAAAGCTGGAGCTACCGATGGTGGATACGACGGGCAACGACGAGCGAACCGGGACTAGGCTCAGGGAGGAGGTCCAAATGGTTGGGTGTCGGTTGTGGTCGTGTGCGACGGAACAGACCAGGACTAGACTCAGGTGGAGTCGGAGGTCTCGGTCGGTGTCAGGTGGACACGACGGGCAGCGGCGAGGTGGACCGGGACTAGGCTCAGAGAGGAGCTGAGGTCCAGACGGTCAGGATGCCGGGTGTGGTCGTGTGCAGCGGAGTGAACCGGGACTAGACTTAGGGAGGAGTCGAGGTCCAGACAGTCAAGGTGCCAGTTGCGGGAAGCTTCCGGGAAGATGCTTGAGGGCATTTTGGAGAATTGACTCAAGCATGAGTAGAGGGGCTGGTTTTCCCTCCAAAATTGGTTGCTTTGACCATTGCCTCATGTGTGTATGTGAGGAGGGAGTGAATGTAGGCTAACTCTTCTTGATTTCCTTCTTTGGGGATGAGCCTGGTTGTTAAAAGGAGAAGGATGTGAGGGAGAAGGGTATGCAATTTGTATGAGTGAGCAGGGAGTGCTCTGTGTGTGTATGAGTGAGTTCTTCTCTAAAGCATGTAGTGAGATGGGTAGAGAAGAACCTTGGTGTAATCATTCCTCTTCATGTAATTGCCCATGTCTCTGACTCAATATATGCTTGAGATGTTATGATTTCCTGAGCTTCTGTTGTGTTTTTCTTAGTTCTTGCTTGCTCTCTGTCTCGTTGGTTTGATTTGTTTCTTTGGCTGATTAGCTATGAAATCTTCTGCTCTGTGATGGGAAAATCCTCAAGGCCATTTGGCCATTCAATTTCCAAGAGCAAAAATTCAGATGGAATATGTATTCTGCATTTCCCTCTTGTGGCATCATGTCCTCTGCTTTTCACTGTTCTAGGGTTTCATGGCAGGGCATTGTGAGATTTTTGTGTTTCCCTTCAAAAAGTTATGCCCAGAAATGAGTTCTCAAGCCTTGAAATCATTGCTTAGTTGATTTCAAAAGTTCATAAGCAAAGGATGGAAGAATCATGAGAAATATGAAAATTGGCCTCTCTCTCATTTCATTTTTCAGATTTCTGCTCAAATCTCAGTTCCCTGCTCTTTTGATAAATACCTTTGTTTCTAAGGTCTTTGTGTTGTTTAAAACAAGGTCTAGCTGTTTTGGCTTCAGAAGATCAGCAGAAAACTCTCAATTCTTCTGAAGAATGTATTTTCAGTAAAAATCAGTGCAAAAGCCTTCAGACAGGTGCTCTGTCTTCGCGGCACCGGTCAGACCGCTAACCCTAGCGGCAGACCGCTTGTTAGCCGCCGGTCTGACCGATCAGCCAATGGCGATCAGACCGGCCCTATGACTCCGGTCAGACCAGGTGTATTGTGGCGGTCAGACCGGACCAGCAAGGGCGGTCAGACCGGTTTAAAGCCGGCGGTCAGACCGGCTATGAACCGGCGGTCTGACCGGCCCATGACTGGCGGTCTGGCCGGCCTGGCCTGATTGCACTGAGTTCCTCTTTTGCTGCTAGCTTTATTTCTGTGTTGTTTTAGTTTGCCGATCTTTCTCTGGTTGCCAGTGGACTTGAGCATGCCTTCTTCATCTGTAGCTATCGGAGAAGAGTGTCTCTTTAGTGGATACTTTTGGGGGCGTTTTTAAAAGGGCACCATTCACCCCCTCTATTGTCATTTCCGATCCTACATGGTGCTAGCGTGTCGGCGCACGGCATTCCTATCTAGATGTGTAGACTTCGGTAGAGCCACTGCTATGACTGTGGCGTTGATCAGGACGATCACAAGGAGACAACTGGCTCATGGAGATCGACTACTTCCACTGCACCGACGTGCGCTACATTGAACCGGTCTGCTTTAACTCTTTTTCCATTATACTGCATGTCTAGTGGTAACAATCCATAATCTCTTACTTGCATAGTTTTCTGATAAAAATTTTAATTTGCACTAGTGTAGTCTATCATGTATCCCAAAATTCATTACTTTGATTGTTTGTTCTTTCTTTTCATCGTGATGTCGCAGCGCAAAGTATTTTATGCATCAGAATATTGTCATATGTAAACAGATCACGTCTACTTTGGTTAATATTATGGTACGACTAATGACATCTTAGAGCAACTCCAGCAGTAGCCCTCAAAACAGGGCCCCTACTTTTTATTTGAGGGCTCTCCCTACTTTTGAGGGCTCTGTTTTTTGGGCTACACTCCAGCAGGAACCCTCAAAACAAAACCCTCAAATTCATTCTTAGAGGGGATGACACATAGGACCCACCCTCATCATCATCCTACTTTTGAGGGCCGAGGGGCAAAAAACTCACTCCAGCAGGGCCCCTACTTGAGCCCTCAAAAGTAAGGGCTCCCTCCAGACCCCCCAGGAATGAGGGCTCGAGGGGGAGATTTGAGGGCGCCTACTTTTGAAGGCTCAAGTAGGGACCCTGCTGGAGTGAGTTTTTTGCCCCTCGGCCCTCAAAAGTAGGATGAGGGCTTAAGTAGGAGCCCTGCTGGAGTTGCTCTTAGAGGCACGGAGCACCAGTATGAAACGGATCTATGCAGACCTGATGCTTTATACGCATTTGCTTTGGTCGCCGGCTTACCTTGAAACCGTTCGGTAAAAAATGTAAAGCTCGAGTACACCAGTTGTCTGCGCTGCAGACTTGCCATGATTCTTGTAGACTTGTCAATTGTCGACAATTACTGTGAATTGACAATTTGTGAAAAGATTCTCGAAATTGCGAAGTTAACTGGTAACAATATTCGCATCTCATTATTCGTATTCTCCTCTTTAAGAGAATATTATGCGTATTTTCAGGTTGACTGTAAGGTTTAATTACAGGATTCGACGGATAAAATCAGTTTCAATTGTCTAGAAACAATTTATGAAAAATATTTCAACACCAGTCCGATAATTCAATCTTATAAGAGCATGTACAATGCAAGATGCTTATATATGAATGCTTAAAGAGAGAATATAGCCACATCATCAAGCACCCATGTAAAAGATATTTCCTCCAATGCAAGCATCTCTTCTATAGGTGCTTAAATGCTATATCATCTATTAATAGATTCAGTTATACACATAAGCATCTATTAAACACCGGTGCTTATTTAAGCATCGATGCTTCAAAATAAGCACCTTATCTATCCTATGTGGCAAGAAAAAACAGTTTTTCATTGCTAAGCATCTCTCTAAGCGTCTGCATTGTACATGCTCTAAGATGCCAAAAACAACTACCACCGGTTACAAAAGTTGCTTTGGATATAGACAAGATCCATAGAATGCAACTTTTATCACACATTTCTACCGTAATATATTTATAAACCTGATAATATTTTGAAAATACTTTTCAAGGGAAATCTACATATACCATTTTCACAAATCCAATCTAAATATTCAAAAATATATCAATAGCATAAGTTTATAATGTTCGCACAACCCAAAAAGATTTTCTTGTGGCCAAAGAGTATCAATTTAGATGGCATGACCGGTTCAAGTTAAAGGCAATATCATGCCTCCAGAAATGGTACACATGTCGAAAACATACCATTAAGGATCTTTCGTTTTCACATACGAGTAAATAAATAATACAAGTTTCTTTGTGCTATTAGCCAATAACCGCAGTAAAACAAGAACTGTGATTCCAGTCAATGCCAAACACCTCTAAAAACTGCTAGATACAGTCAACAGATGTGAATACACTCTTGAAGGGGTGCTGGTTGTTGCCATATAACAATTAGTTAACATAATTGTTTCTGGGGAAGGGGATTGTACAAGACGATACATTTGTGTATATCACATACAACTCTACAATTGGTTCCAGATGATAAGATTCTACTGATATTTACATTACAAAAAGTATTCTGTCGCCATTGCAGAAGAAGATCGTTTACAAAGTCTGCGACTGGCTACCGTTTCGGCTACCGTTTCTTTTTCTGTCATTTTCTCTTTGGTTCCTATGATTTCCTGGGTGTTCGGTTCATGGTCATTGCAAGCTTCTGCCTTTCTCCCTCCACTTCGGCAAATTGCACACTGAGCTCTGAGTACCTGCCCTGCATATCTTTTAGCTCAGTTTCCACAGCCACCTGCCTTCTCTTCAACTCAATAGTATCCTGTATCAGCTCATTAATGTCCCTGAAACTTTGGAAGACTGCTGCTTCATCATTGTGTTGCTTCAAGAATGAACTGATGAGGAAAAAACTTCAAGACTTCAGCGTTTAGTTAAACAAAACCGAATAATTTTATTAAAACCTACAAATTTCAGGTGTTTACTTTTTCTCCTAGTTAGTTTTGTTTCTGAAGAAACTCTAGTACCTTGAGTCCTTGACAGACCAGAAAAGATTCAGACAGATAAAGCAAGAAGCATAGTTTTCCAGAATCCTTTTTTTTCTAGGTGTATTACAGTAACCATATGTTCAAATTTGGGGCATGCTTTTAGTCCATTGTGAAAAAACAAAGGTCACCTGATAAGAATGGGAACCTGCTTTACTACACAAGAGCAAACAAGACAATAGATGCAATATGAATGAAAGCGCTAGCTACCTCTGGAAAAGAATATCTGTTTTCTTCTTTGCTTGGAGTGCTTCGGCCAGCTCTAGTTCCAAAGCAAGTACTCTTTCCAAGGCATTGCCAGAACCAGGAAGCTCTTTGAATGAAGGAAAAATATTTTGCAAGTGTTCATTTGCCTAAAGAGTGCCATATGCAAAAATGAGTGCAAGGTATACGGAGTGCAGGTTCATGTTTAATATTAGAAGAGAAAGGGGAAAATATGCATACCATATCAAGCTGTGATAATGCTCTTTCCAAACCACTGAGTGATGGATCAATTAGATTAATATCCAGGGGAAGAAGAGGAGACAGATTCTCATTTTTAAGTCTTTCCAACTGCATATGCAAAACAATTCCCAATGCATCAGCCCTGATCCACACCATGCTAAGCGTCAAGTAGCTACTGATACATACAAACCAACAATCAAGTTTTTTGAATTATCCAACTGTAGTTACAAAGCTTCCTGATTTTTATCACAAAGAGAGCATTAACTAACTCATCTGTACCATATTAAGTTCATGACGCTACTTTCATTGTCCTATTAGTTGTGTGGTCATGCTTTGCTCATAGTGAATACGCGCACATCAGCACTCAGCAGGCATGTTACATGATTACATCACATGCATTTGATTTTGTGATGCATATATGATGATATCTCAGCACCCTGAATAATGGCCGCTGAATAATGGCCCAAACAGTCAAACACAACTTACTACATGCATCAACTGTTGCTGAATACACAACTGACTAGAATACTATCTTTTCCCTCAATAGTAAGAACAGCCATATTTTCCCATAAAAAAGAACAGCCACATCTTTTTTTCTGTAGGACCCTGGGATAGATCTGACGATCTCAAAACTTGTAGATACATAGTTTATGTTACAAAAAATAATGCACTAAAGAAGTTTGAACATACCTCCTTCTGGAAAAGATTCAAGTCAATTGCTAATTTCTTATGCTCTTCTGAAATATCTTTGATGGGATTGTCCTCAGTTGTATGATTCTCTAATGATGACTCACATTCCTTATGGAAATTCTGTCAAAACAAAAAAAAGTAAGCTGAGAAAGCAGTCACTGCTAAGAATGTTAATTCATAGCAAAGCACAAATAATAAAAAAATAGAAAAATGAGGGTCGGTGTTGTGTAAAATGTACACTGCCAAATAAATACCTTTTAACTATATTTGCTGGTTTCTCCTAAAAAAACTATATTTTCTGGTTGGAGAACAAAAACGTAGAAGCACAAGTGTTAGAGATCAGAAGGTGTATAGACACTTCTAAACAAAGAACTTAAAAGTATAAAACTAACAAGATCCAAATCTTGTCTCCTATAAAGTGGAGTCCAAAGGAAGCTCAACTATTGTGCCACATCATCCAACTAAATACAGCCATCTGACTAAAAACTTACTCCCATCAAACGCTGATGGGATGGGCTTAGGACATGCTGGGTTCGGGCTGGCTTCAGTTGGCCTCAGGCCGGGCCAAGCTTGGGTAGGTCATGGGCCAGATCAGCCCCAACAAATGATTGAAATACTCTCAAGACAGTCCCCAAGTGATATTGAATACGCATTGGCACTTGAAACAATGAGCTTATATATTACCATCTCTAAATTTAACGGAAAATAATATATTTCTAGCTAAGATTATATGTTATATATAAAGTGACAAATTACAATGTCGGCAATTAACTTTATATCCTTCTCTTTCAACTGTTATGAATAACGCATCTATTCATCATGTGGCCAAAGGACCAATATATATACATGTACAGGTGGCATATATGCAAGAAACCCCTTATACAATGGGGTAAATACACAGTTATATAATACACATCTAACACCCCCCCCCCCTCAAACTTATGGTGGATCAACAACATGAAGTTTGGAGAGATGAAAACTGTGCTGAGCCCTGGTTTGTGCCTTTGTGAAGAAATCTGCCAACTGAAGCTCGGAAGACACATACTGAAGAGCAACAATCTGGTCTTGCACCTGTGTCCGCATGTAGGAAGCATCAACACCAATATGCTTTGTAAGCTTATGCTTCACCGGATCTTTAGCAATGCTAATAGCACCTGTACTGTCAGACAAAAGAGGAGTCGGTGCAGAAATAGAAACACCAAAGTCCTGAAGTAACCACCGTAGCCAAGTAACCTCCGCAGTCAACAAAGCCATAGCTCGCAACTCAGCCTCAGCACTCGAACGAGAAACCGCTGTCTGCTTCTTAATCTTCCAAGCAATGAGAGAACCACAAAAAAAAACACAATAAGCAGAGAGAGACCGGCGATCAGAGGGATCACTGGCCCAGGTGGCATCAGAATATGCCTGGAGCTGTAAAGAGCTAGAGCGAGGGAAAAAGAGACGACGAGAGATAGTTCCACGAAGATATCGTAGAACACGCAGAAAATGACTATAGTGAAGCTGAGTGGGAGCGGAAACGAACTGACTCAAGATATGCATAGGGTACGAAATGTCAGGGCGAGTGACACCAAGATAAACAAGGCTCCCAACAAGATGACGATAGCGAGTAGGATCAGCAAGCGGCTCACCGTCCGTGGGACGAAGATGAATATTAAGCTCCATGGGAGTCTCAGCTGTCCGCTGATCAGTAAGAGAGGCACGATCAAGAAGATCCTGAATATATTTTTCTTGGGACAGATAAAAACCCTCAGGAGTAGAAATAACCTCAATCCCAAGAAAGTAGCGAAGAGGACCTAGATCAGACATAAGAAACTGCTCATGAAGCCGCTCCTTGACAAAAGTGATATACTGAGGATCATCTCCAGTAATGATCATATCATCAACAAACAAAAGGAGAAGCGTCCGACCTCGAGATGAAGTGTGGATAAAAAGAGCAGAATCATGAGCACTCGCTGAAAAACCAGCTACAGTGACAACAGAGGAGAAACGATCAAACCAGGCTCGAGGAGCTTGCTTGAGGCCATAGAGAGATCGGCGAAGACGACAAACCACTCAGGAACAGAATACCCAGAGGGTGGCTGCATGTAAACCTCCTCACGCAACTCGCCATTGAGAAAGGCATTCTTGACGTCCAACTGAGAGATAGACCACTGTCGAACAGAGGCCACAGCAAGAAAAGTGCGAACGGTGGTCATGTGAGCGACAGGAGCAAAAGTCTCATCATAGTCACGGCCATGCTCCTGCTGGAAACCACGCGCTACAAGATAAGCCTTGTAACGCTCAAGAGAACCATCAGAGCGAGTCTTAACCTTATAGACCCACTTGCACGTGATAGGAGTAACACGTGCAGGAAGAGGAACAAGATCCCACGTGCCAGTACGCTCAAGGGCAGCGATCTCCTTCGCCATTGCATGCTGCCACTCCTGATGAACAATAGCATCACGATAAGAAGTCGGTTCGGCAAGAGCAGCGGCAGCAAAACCAAAACGCTCAAGAGGCCGAATAGACTGGCGATCGCGAAGAGCATAACGAGGAGTGACCGAAGGGGATGACCCGTCAGAAGGGGAGGGCATATCAGAAGGATCCTCAACTCGCGGGCGACGAGTATAGTAGAGAGGATAAGAAGGAACAAGATCAGGAACAGCCTCGGAAGAGGATGCCCGTGGTGAAGAAGGGGCGGACTGAGAAGGAGGCACCGGAGAGACCAAAGGCTGTGGTGGAGCTGTGACTATAGGACTGGAAGGAAAAGCCAGAAATGAAAGCGGCTCAACAACAGATGCTGAAGTGGAAGAAGAAGGACGAGGATAGAAGGGACGAGACTCATCAAAAGTAACATCCCGAGAAATCCGCATCCGTCGGCCAACAGGATCCCAACAACGATATCCCTTGTGCTCAGCACTGTAGCCCAGAAAAACGCACTCAACTGACTGAGCGGTCAGTTTGGTGCGCTCACGAGGTGCAAGAAGAACATAGCACACACACCCAAAAAGGCGAAGTCTGGAATAATCAGGAGTTTGGCCACAGAGACGCTCAACTGGAATCCCACCCTGCAGAGCAGAGGAGGGCTGAAAGTTGATCAAGAATGTGGCAGTAGAAACAGCCTCAGCCCAGAAATGTAGTGGAACAGCAGAAGCAATCATGAGAGCACGAGCTGTCTCAAGAAGATGACGATGCTTGCGTTCAGCCACACCATTCTGAGCATGAGCACCTGGACAAGAAAACTGAGCGAGAGTGCCCTGCTCAGCAAGAAAACCACGAAGGACTCCCGACAAGTACTCTCCAGCGGAATCGGCGCGAAAAACACGAATAGGAGAGTCAAACTGAGTGCGAATCATGGTGGCAAAAGTCTTGTAGATAGATAAAACCTCACTACGCGATGACAAAGTAAATCCATGTATGTCGAGAAAAATCATCAATAAAAATGATATAATATCGATGACCTCCTTTCGAAACAAAAGGAGCGGGTCCCCATACATCAGAATGAACAAGATCAAAAGGACGCTGAGACACGGACTCACTAGAAAGATAAGGGAGTTGAAGCTGTTTTCCAAGCTTACAACCCTGACAATGTAGAGAAGCATCACCAGACACAGACCCTAAAAGACCTCGACGAAGTAAAGAATACATACGAGAACCACAAAGATGTCCTAAGCGATGATGCCACTGAGCAAACGATGCGGTGGAGGCTGCAACAGCTGTAGAGGCAGTGGTGGAGGCGAGAAGACTGACTGGGGCAGCGGAAGGAAGACGAAGCCAGTCAAGCTCCCAGAGCCGTTGGGAGTCACGGCGCCGAGGGCCAGTACCAACCAGAGTCCCCGTGCGACGATCCTGAACACAACAAGAATCAGAATCGAAAATAACACGACAACCATGATCAGTGAGATGTCCAGCAGATATGAGTTGCATGGTTAGTTTTGGAACATGAGAAACAGCAGGAACATGAAAAGAGGAGTTGGAAAGAGTGTCTCGTCCTGTGACAGAAAGAGAGGTACCATCTGCTGTATGTACAGTGATAAGAGTAGCTAAAGGACTAATAGAAGTAAGACAGGTGAAATCAGATGTCATATGAAAAGAAGCACCAGAATCAAGAAACCAAGGTGAAGTACCTGAGGAAGGAGAAGTAGGTGGTCTCTCACCGGAAGACTGAGCAGCGGAACCAGCAGAACCAGACGATGCAGAAGCAACCATGCGGCCTAGCAATGCGAGAAGTTGCTGAGTGTCAGGGGTCCCAGAACTTTGCTGAGAGGAGGAACCTCCAGGGCCCCTCGGAGGACGAGCACCACGACGAAGATCCTTCTTCTTCCTATATCAAAACTGTTCCACATGTCCATCCTTGTTGCAATAGGTGCAGTGAAGACCCTTACCAACAGCAGCTGTTACTGGTGGAGACACAGCTGGTGGAGGCAAAGGCACAGCGGGTGTAGAAGCTGGAGAAGCCACCAAAACTGAAGGATGTGATGATGCTGATGATAGCAGACCCGCTCCACGAAGTCGAATCTCCTCAGTACGAACAGCTGCAAGGGCCTCCAACAAAGTCACACGAGGATGACGAGCCAGCAACTGAGCACGAGTCTGCTCAAACTCAGACCGGAGACGTGTCAAAAAATCGTAGATGCGACGAAGCTCCATGTGAGACTGCTGACGTTGGCAACACTGACAGGTGCGGCAAACATCTGGCCCCAAAGAGTCGATCTGACGCCATATCGCAGACAACTGAGCATAAAACTCATCCACAGTGGCATCTCCCTGCTGCAGCGACTGCTCCTGTCGCACAACAGCAAGGTATAAGGAATCACCAGATGGCTCGTAGCGGCTGCGTAGATGCGTCCACATCGCATGTGCGGAAGCCAATCCAACAACATCACCAGTAAGATGCACCTCCATGCTAGCAACCAAAATAGCAGAGGCACGAGCATCTTCATCAGTCCATATCTTGTAAGCAGCATACTGAGTCTGAAAAATCTCCATGGCATCCTCAAAAGCCTCAGAAGCCTTTGTACGAGCGTCTTCGGAAGCATCCCTCGGGAGAACAGGCTCAACAGGTGGAGTAGGACGAGACGGGCAAGGTAAATCGCCAGTAAGAAAGTCCAAAAGGCGCTGACCACGCATGTGGATGCGCATGTGCTGCAACCAGTCCCGATAATTGAGGCCATCGAAGATCACCGGGCAACGAGGAACAGAAACGGTGCCTACAAAAGAAGACATTTTTTCTTTTTTCTTTTTTTTTGCTTTTTTTTACCGAACGGATTACAAATATCTAGTTGTGACCGATTCGGTCACAACTCTCCAACCCGACCGAAGCTGGAGCCCGCGACGGGTTCGGGGACAGCGGCGGCGGGTTTTTCAAGCGGGAGCCCGCGACCGCGGCCTGCAGCCTCGGGGGCGTTCTCGAGTGGCGGCCCACGGCGGCGGCCCGCGACGGCGGTCCTCGAGCGGAGACGGCGGCCCGCAGCGGCAGCCCGCGACGGCGGCCCTCGAGCGGATGGCGGCGGCCCGCAACGGCAGCCCGCGACGGCGGCCATCGAGCGGGGGCGAAGCAACGCCTCACGGATCGGCGACGGCGGTAGATCTGGATCTGGGTCGGCAGCACCTCCGAGCGGCGACCTCACGAGCGGGCAGAAGAGCCAATGGACGGCAACCCGGCCGGAAGAAGCAATGGCGGCAGGGGGCAAAGCCGGCGGCAGTGGGGGCTGGAGGATGAACCAGCGGCCCAAAAGCAGCAACGGCGAAAAACCCTAATCCTAGGTAACATGCTTTGATACCATGTTATGAATAGCGCATCTATTCATCATGTGGCCAAAGGGCCAATATATATACATGTACAGGTGGCATATATGCAAGAAACCCTTTATACAATGGGGTAAATACACAGTTATATAATACACACCTAACATCAACAACTACAATTTTTAAGGAGAATCGCAAAAATACCCCCACAAGTCAAAGTGATTTGGATAGCATTTAACCACCAATAAGTTTCCTTTCAAATTAATACCCTGTAGCTATATCTTTCATCCAAATTTGATAGAAAATGATAAGTGAAAGGTAAGAGTAATATTTGCATGTGTGCCTGACACCATCTTCTCTGACTATGATAACACCACCTCTAATAGATTGACTTTGCTCTAGATTTCCCACTTAATGTTAAACAAATTCTACGAAATTTATAAAGATCTGACAATCCATGTGGATCAAACTTCTTTACACCACATCAATCATACTAGAGGCCAAAACTAAGGCTAATTTCACGGACATTGATGGGCGTTCCAGACCCTAAAGCCACACATGAATATAGTAAATAATTCTCTCCTTCATACCCTAATAGATTGATTTTGCTCTTTCATATGTTTGAAGCATACATACCCTTTCTCTAGGATTCAAGATCATGACAAGGATCTTAAGCTATGCTACATCACACGAGAGCTAGGGTATGTGGTATGTGTAGCGTACTTTCCTACAGCAAAAGATTTATTTTGTTTGTGTAATGGAGCAACCCCTGTCAATGTTGTCACAAGCTTGATTATGTGCACTAATTTCAATCACAATTATAACAAATAATTATAAGGCAAATATGTGTAGAATGATTACCCCCAAGTTCTTTGACGGCGTACATTTGGCATGTCCATGCTCGCCAGACTTCCCCACGTCCTCCCATCCTGCTGAATTTGATGAAAAACTTCTGCTTTGAATTCTGTCTTCATCTTCCCGTAATCCTGAATCAACTTCTGCTGTATTTAGTGCTGACTTTGATGCAGACCCAGACTTGGCATCTCCCAGAATTTGCCCGATAGATGTGGCACCAGGGGTGCATGACCCACAATTATCAGTTGATGTGGTATTTTCAGTTAATGCCATGTTCTCCAGCAATTTTTTAACCAAGTCAAGCTCCACCCTTATTCTGTTGCGATCCTCACTGCACTCCTGAAGAGAGGCCTCGATGTTTTGCTTTTCTTCCTTGCAGCAATCGAAGTTTAATTTTGCACATTCCAGCTCCGTCATTAAGTTGTCATATGCATTAGACAACTCTCTTTTATCAGCTGATAAATCCTGCATCTCCACCTCCATTTCAGACACTTTCATCGATAGCTCCTCAATTCTTTTAGCAAGAGCAATCTCAGTTTTCCTCCCAGTTTCAACTTCATCCAAAGTAGTTTGCAGCTTCAGTAACATCTCTTCAGCATACTTTTTTGAGACAAACACCTGACCTTTCAGCTCTTGAACCTTTGATTCATATTGCTCTTTAATAAATGCAATTCTAAGGGATTCTTGCATGGCAAACAATGATCCCTCTTTCTCCTTTCTTCCAGCTTCAGCCTTTTCTTTTAGCTCTCTCAAATGGATGGATAGGTCCTTGAACTCTTCTGTCTTCAGAGTTTGTTCAGCAAGTTTTTGAGTAAGCTCCTTGTTCTGTTCTTTCATATTTGTTAACTCATATCCAGAATCCTCGAGCAATGATGATATCTTAGTGTGTTGTTCCTCCAATTTTGATCTCAGAACCATGTTTAGAATTTCAACCTCATCTTTTGTGGATATCAAATCATCAAACTGTTCTTCAAGATTTGTCAGCAAGGCTCTAAGCTGCAAAATCTCATCTTGATACCTCAATACTCTCTCACTGTTATCGACTGATACTGCTGTATCTTGAGACTTGTTATTATTAACTTGAGCCAAAGCTTCTTCATTTTTTTTTATAAGTTCTTCAAGTCCTTCCTTCTCTTCAATAACCCTGTCAAGGTCGATTTCTAGAGAATGGATAGCTGCTTCAAGTGTGGCATTTCTATCCGCTAATTCTGCTTCAGTCGACATGTGCACCCTTAATAACTCATCAGCATCTCTGTTCTTAAGCTGAAGCTTCTCAAGGTCATTTCTTAAGAGATCAAGTTGCGCAGCAACCTGCCCAACCTGACTTCTCATGTAACCAGCTTCAATTTCTGTGGCAAGCATGTCCTCCAGCGCTGTTCCTAACTGGTTTTCAACATTGGAAAGCTGGGATTGGAGAGAGCAATTCTTACAGTCGAGGTCCCTTTGGATTTGTTCACTTTGTGAAAGAGCATCTTGCATCAAACTGTTTGCTTTTTCCATGTCCAAAACCTGGTCCCTCAGATGAATTAACTCTGTTTTGTGCTCATCGAAAGAAAGCAGGACCTGATTCTTCTCACCAAGTTGTGATGTTAGACTTGCAAGGGCAGATTCAAGCTCTTCCCTCAGTCTCTTTTCTCTTAGAAAGTTCTCGTCAGTAGATCTCAGACTATTTTGCAAACCTCTGATTTCATTTTCCATATGCACCAACAGTTCATCTTTAGACTGTAAAGACTGGATCAGAGTTCTGTTACCGTCCTCAGATTCTGCAAGACTTACTTTGGTCCTCTCAAGTTCCTGAACAATGGCAGCAATGTCTTTCATCTTTTCAACAAGAGCCTCATTCTCAGTGGTGATGTGCTGCAGCTCAACTTCCATTTGTGCCAGCCTTGATGTTAAGTCACCATTGGCATTGGAGTACTTTTCTTGAGCCTCTGAGTTAATCTTTAATTTATGTGCCATGTCCTGCAGTTCTTGCTTAAGCTTCTCCACTTGTTCCTCAGAAAAGTTCAACTTTTCTTTTGTGGCATCCAAATCAAATTGAAACTTCTGCTTCGAATCAAGCAATTCTGATTCAGATTTGTCCGATCTCCTTTGGAGAACATCACACATTTCTTCCAATACCTCCTTTTCCTGATGAAGATGAAGCACCTTCTGGCATGCTTGCTGCCGGAAGAATTCCATGCTTTCCATGACAACAGTGTAATTCTTGCTCTGAAGTTCATGTTGCAGAGATTCCTCATTCAAGCCTGAAATGTCGATGTCCTTGCTAAAAGAAATAATTTCACAGCATAGGTTGCTCAGTTGCTCTTGAAGGGATGTAGAAACAATTTGCATATCATTGTTTAAAGAGGACTGCTTATGTAATTCATCTCTCGTAACCTCAAAATCTTCCCTTGCTGATCTGAGCTCATCCTTAAGCTGACTTGTTTGCAGACTTTCTTTCATTAAAAGGTTCTCAAATCTCTTCCTTTCTTCAGAGCAGGCATTGTACTTGCTTTCACAAGCTCTATGTTCATGAACAAGTCTTTCAGATTCCATAAGCTTTTCCATAAATAATGCATTTTCAACTGAAATATCTTGGAGTTTTGCTTCTAATATTTGGTTCTTCACTGTCAAATCATCGCACTTCAAAATGTATCCTGCTTCACTTTCTTTCAAACTTTTGGATTGGTCCAATGCAGAGTTCAACTTGAGCAATAAAGATTCCCTAGCATCATTAGAATCATCAAGTTGTTTTTCTAGCATGTGTAGCCTTCCTTGCATCCACTTAACTATATCCAAAGCAGTATAGTGAGATTCACATAGCACATCAGAGAATACCTGCCACTCAATATTGGCAACATACATTTCTAAAAGCTCAGATTCCATTGCGGAAGAGGCCTCTTTTAGTCCTTCAATGTTGGAGTGGTTCACCTGTGAATCAGCATCACTTAGTACTTGAAATTCAGATCTGTTACGAAGTTCTTCAATTTTGAGTGCCTGAAGAAGATTTTTCTGGCCATCCATTTTGTAGCTGAAATTATCCAGTGTGCCATTTTCTGCTGAAAACACTTGTGATTCAATTGCCGCATATAGACCTGCAGGTCCAAGTTGTTTGGCATCAGGCCTGTCTTGGCCATGTTCTTTATTACCGCATATGTCTGCTACCGCAGAATGTTCTTCAGGGAAACTCTCAATATCTTCTACAATGGATTGCTTCGCAAGAGTTTCATTTGACTCATACATAGAGAGAACCTGAAAGGACAGCAACTCAAGGTCTTTCTGCAGACGATCCACGGCTGCAGAATAATTCCATCGAACCCTCTTGAGTGCAGTTTCTGTAGCAACAGCCCTCCTCTCAAACTCCTTATTTTGAGCTTCTAAAGCTGTTCGGTCCGCAGCAAACCTCATTAATTGATCATTCATTTCCTCATGCATTTTCTGCTTCTGGGCTTGGAAGACAGAAACTGTGTAGAAACAAGAATTATGTTCTTTCCTGAGATTTTCCAATTCCACTGCTGTCTGCTTCTGGCTTTCCTCAAGCTTGTGGATAAAAGATTCGTAGTAGCGCTCCATCTGGCTCATCTTCTCCAGCAGATTCTCCTTCTCAATTTTTGAGTCCTCCAACTTCTGCAAGAGCTCACACATTTTCTCCTCCATTGTGCCTGTACTGCCAGAGTTTTTCTTGTGGGGATCATGATCACATCCTGAGCTTACTTGATGAGCCACATTTAAGGGTGGAACCAAATGTTCTGGATATTGATTTTCTTTCATCTGTCCAAGCTGTACACCTTGCTTAAGGTTCTCAATGACACGCTGAAGAGCCCCCAAATCAGCAAGAAGAAAATCAAGATCACTTGCTTGAAGTCCATGGAGAGCATTATTCCTGGTCTGCTGCAGTTTACTCTCAAGAAGCAGCAGCCCTTGCAGCCATTCAGTTTGGAGATCATGTACTGAAGTATCTGTAGCAAGAACATCATTTCCAAACTTACTTAAAGTATTCCCTTGGACTGCAGCTGTCACGAGAGAAACTTCTTCATCAGCCTTTTGCATCAAGAGTTTAGCAGATTTCATTTCTTCCAGCTCTCTTTTCAGATTAGAACATTCAGTCCTTAGCAAGGATACTTCAGTAGTGAGCTGGTTCTGTGACATAAGTTCAACAGCAAGCTGTTGGGCTAGGCCCTGTGTTTCATTACCTAATTTGTCGGTAACATCCTGCAGAGATGTTGCTTCTGACTTCAGCTGAGAAAAGGCTGACTCAGCCACCTCCAATCTGGTCCTCAGTTGGTTATTCTCCTCATGAGCAACAGATAGATCATGACCGGCAGAGAACTCAGCACTCCAGCCATAAGTCCAATCATTGCTCCCTTGTGGTGAAAGGCGCTTGCCCCGATGTGGCCCCTTCTCTGGTGTAGGACTTTGGCTTGTAGCGCACAGTGGCAGGTCACCTGAGTGTGTTCTCCTAAAGTTACTGATTTCATGACCCCCATATGGATCGTTCTTTTCAGCAAAAAAGCCATCTGAAGTATGTGATGAGTTTTCATAGTCTTCAGTTGACCCAGCAGAATCTTCCACCAAAGGCAACCCCAAAGAAGTTTCTTTTAGCTTAATCCTTGCATTAGCCTATTTTAAAATGACAAAGATAATTATGGTAAGTATGAAGTGACTTAATTATATCAATACAAAAAATTATGATGATTTAACTAAACCCACACCCTCTCTCTCTTTCTCTCTCTTAAAGTGGAACTTCTATGTCAATATTTCAAATATTACAAAACTTTTATTTAAGAAAAATGAAAGCAGTGGGTAAGTAGGACAGGCAGATTGCAGAGATTGTCATCAATCTAGGCATAATAGGTTATTTCTCTAGCAATGTATTTCCTTTACAACCAGCAATAGTACAATATATATTGATTCCTCCAGAGAAAGGACCAAAGGACTACAATCCTTCAATATCATCTAATAGGCTACATACTTTGTGACTGTGTATTGGAGATTACCATGGCCACTCTCAACAAACCAAGCTGGTGTCATCTTGGTCTATTTTATCACACCTTAAGTCAAAAATTCGAAATCTTCTTAACAAGTACTCATGGAAGTTAGTACTTAGAACTACCATGAAACAATATATAAAGTCATGTTAGATGTGAATTTTGAAAAGTATAGGACCTAACTGCAATGTATAACAGATATATTTACTTTTGTGATTGGCTGCTTTCATAATTCATGAATAAACTGTCGCGCGCTGGAATTACTGTTCACGCGCACTGTTCATGTGTGTGAACAGTACCCTCCGTACTGTAGCATCTGAGTATAGCAGTATTTGATTGGTTAGGATTGAGATAAGATTAGTTTTTTGGCATCCTATCTATTAGTTAGGAAAAATATTATTTAGATTGATGTTATCCATAATTGTTAGGAGAGCCCTCTGTATAAGGAGGTCTATTGTATTCATTATTCTGAAGCAAGGAAGCAAAGAAGATGAATTAGTCTATTCTCTCCTCCTTACTTTCTTCTCCCTCATCTATAATCAGCCCCTTATCCCACCAAGCCGACGTCGTCCGGCCTTCCTTCCGGCAGTATTTACCCTGATGAACTAAGGTTGTCACATTTGGTATCAGAGCAGTCGATCTCTTTCCACGACTTCTGCTACCATGACTCCTATTGCCGAGTCGTTGACCACGATAAAGGCTAACGTCAACAAGATGGCCACTAGTACCAACAACATCGACAAGAAGATAGCGGCCATTTTTCTCAATATACATGACACCTTGAAGAACATCGTGAATCAGAAGAAGACGCAACAAGAAACGGCAGCGGCGCTATGCCCAACAGCCACCATGGCGCCACCAGAACAAGGTGTGGTAGCCGTGGTTCTGCCGACTCCTACCGCAACCCTGCCATGTCCTACCGCGGCAGCCGTGTTGCTACCGAAGCCTATTGCAGCAACCATATCGTTGTCGCGACCTGCTGGGGTACTACCGATGCCTGCCGCAACCCTACCACATCCTATCGGGGTGTTGCCGAAGGCCACCATGGGTCTGCCAAAGCTTGCCCCGGCAATTGCGTCATGGAAGCCTATCACAACGCTGTTGTGGTTGCCACCAAGCCTGCCGTGGCGATTGCAGATGCCATCAATGTTGTTGCACTTGTACGTGGAGGCCACAGTCTTTAAAGTCACCAATAAATACTGCAGTCTTTCGTCAACTTGGGATCTCCTAGTGTTGCAACCATGGCCGCCACCACAGCTCAAGGACGAGCTGTCGTCGAATGGGAGAGAAGTTATCACATGCTGGAATTACTGTTCACACATACTGTTCATGCGCGTGAACAGTATCCTCCGTACTGTAGCGTCCGAGTATGGCAATATTTGATTGGTTAGGATTGAGATAAGATTATCTTCCTTTAGATAAGATTAGTTTTTTGGCATCATATCTATTAGTTTGGAAAGATATTATTTAGATTGATATTATCCATAATTGTTAGGAGAGCCCTCTATATAAGGAGGCCTATTGTAATCATTATTCTGAAGCAAGGAAGCAAAGAAGATGAATTAGTCTATTCTCTCCTCCTTACGTTCTTCTCCCTCATCTATAGTTAGCCCCTCATCCCACCAAGCCGACATCACCCGGCCTTCCTTCCGGCGGTGTTTACCCCGATAAACTAAGATTCATCACATAAACATTCCACCAAAGGAAAACTAGTTCATTTTTGGGACAGGTCATATACGTTTATCACAAAATGAGCAAAAGTATTGCTTCCAAATTCATTCCTAGGATTGACCAACCTTATCAATACCAATGTCTGATGAAGCCACAGCAACTTCAGAAGGATCATGACATCTTTTGTTCACTAACTGCTGAGAACTTCTGGCACCAGTTTCTCTTTGCTGCTCAAACTCTCTGTAGCAAGCAAGCATACGTAAGACTTGGAATCAATATTTTTATAATAATTTCATTACTGCATGGTGACCAAACCTGAAGCCAGTTTTGGTGTTGAGGAGTTGTGCTGTGACCTGCAATAGTATTCATCAAAAAACAATATTAGAAAGAATAACCACAAAACTGCCAGATTACTTTTCACTGCAGTATTAGACTAGTTTCTGATGATTATAGATATAGTAAAAGAAAAGTTATTTAAAATTCATACATGTAATACTGTCCCAAAGTCACAACCACGAAGAGGAAGTGCGATTGAGGCAGGCTTCAGTGCTTCTGCAAATTCGGCAAGATTCACATCAACCTCCCCAAGAACACTAGATCGAGAAGTCCCCTGGTTTTTCAAGAACAAGGGGAGAAACAGCAAACATCACAATTAGTAAGCTCTTCCAGCATTTCTGTGATCACGATATCAACATGTTAATGGACCATGTGTGCCTGTGCTTGACAGAGGATGATATAGGACAAGGGAAACCAATTTCTAGAACGCACCATGGCCACAACAAGCTTATAGAGCTTGTCATCATATGTCTTAGTCCTAGAATCTTGAAGAAGTCGTGTTGCTTCATAGATAGGATCTGGCCATTTACAGCTTCCATTCCTCACATTTGCCTTATTTGTCTTTGCAGTTACCTTTCCTGTATCAGCAGAGATGAAGGACAAAAATAGCTTGTCCCATCCTGTTGATGGAATCTGCAACAAAAACAAGTATTCATGTCAAGATTGTTATGAATATTGCGTGTAAATTCATGAGGCCCAATGGGCAGTATTTATAGGGAGTACAACGGGATATTACTATTAGATCTATGGATGAATAGATGAATTGTTCAAGTATTGCACAGCCTAAAGGGACAATATATAGACTCAAAGGACACAAGACCAAACCCTAAAATAGGAAAAGACACTAATACCCTTATAGCCTTAACACCCCCCCCCCCCTCTCAAATGTAAGGTGTATGCAATATCATTGCATTTGAAAGGGTTGACACTAAAATAGAGAAAATCCAAAATTCGAGTTTTGAAGATGTCGTAACGTGCAGCTCTTGAAAACTGTGTCAAGGCCAGAAGATCTCCACTGGGGTTGAATGGCAACCCATAAAGCCTGATGTAGTCCATAAAGCAGATTGAAGTCCGAGACGACGGCGAAACAGAAGGAAAGCGCGGTGACCTTAAAAACTCAGGGCAGCGGCTCAAAGAAAAGCAGAAGCCTTAAAACTTCTACTATCTGCAGCAGTTCAAAGAGAAGAGTTACGGCTGTGGCCATGCGAAAAGAAAAGGACCACACTTAATCTAAGAGAATGGACCAGTTGCTAGCAAAGCAATCGGCTGACTGACATAGAATTTTATGGACTCGCATGGCTTTAACGAACTGAAAGATAGAGACTACAGACTTGGATAGACGTATCGGAAGACTCAAAAGAAAAGACTGACAAAAAGCGAATACTAGCAAAAAGACTGATAGGCATCTAATACTAACACAAGGCCAACCACCTCACCTCACTAGCCCCCACACAAAAACCGTCCATCCATCCATCAATACAAAACCACTCACTCCCTCCCGTCTCTCTCCCTCTCTGCAGCAACATTAAAGTAGCAACACGGCTGCACAGCATAACACTAAAGAGCAGAGCGTTGTCCCAACACTTCTTCCTCACCTCTGCACTTCCCCCCAACGCCGACGGCACATAGAAAAAAGGCGAAGGAGACGGAGATGAAACCTCTCTCTGGTCGGGAGGCAGAGGTCTTGGTGGCTGCAACTCCGAGAAAGAGGCCAGGAGACGAAGGCATGCACGAGAAGGGTGGGCAACGACCGGATCCAGGCGGATGAGGTCTCCAGGCAGCGGTGAGCCAGATCTAGCGTGGAGGCTGGATCCGGGGCGCATCAACCAAGAGGGGCGAATGCCGAGGCCAAATCCAGAGACGACGACGGCCGAAAAGAATCTGAAGACGGCTGAGACGAGCATGAGCCGAAGACGACAAGCATGACCCGGCGTCGGTGGTACGACAAGCATGATCCTCATCGACGATGACAACAAAGTGATCGCTGGCGCCTTCGATCATCTTCTCGCGGAGTGAGCCGAGGTGGCAACGTATCCTGAGAGCTCGAGCGGAGTAGGGTCCTGCGAAGTCAAGCACAAAGGCCACCGGATCCAGCAGCGGAGAGACAGCTCAGAGAGGCCCGGCGGAAGGGCACGAGCGGCGACGAGAGGCCGCCCCCAGGAGCCAAGTCTGGGCCAGGCAAAGCAGAGCACCCGAGTGTAGAGGACCCAGTAGGCGGCTGCATCAGGCGCGCATGGAGCAGAGGCACTACAACCCTCAGTAGATCGAGGCGGCGCCGATCCTAGCAGAGGAGCTCGGAGGGCAACCTCAGCGTCGACAACGAGGAAGAAGGACCAGAGGAGGTCGAGGCGTCGACCTGATCCGAGGCTAGCCGTCCCTGAGAGCGAAGATTGCTCCTCCCGGGGGCAGCGAGCAGCGGAAAACTAACGGAGGCTAGGAGGCAACGGCGGTGACTATAGTAAACCCTAACCTTTTCCCTAATAGCATGTTAGATCTATGGATGAATAGATGAATCGTTCAAGTATTGCAAAGCCAAAAGGGGCAATATATAATACAAGATTAAGGGATGTAAGACCAAGCCCTAAAATAGGAAAAGACACTAATACCCTTATATCCTTAACAATTACAAGGGAATATGTCATATACATACAAGGAAATACAAAGGCATATAAGGAATTCTTATTCCAACACCCCCTCAAACTCAAGGTGGATCACACACACTGAGTTTAGAGAGAAAATACAAATGTTGTACCCTTGTAGTGCTGTAGAAACAAGAGGTGGTGTTGTAGGTGGCAGCACAAGAGGCGGGGGTGCAGAAGGAATCACTGAAGACAAACCAGGAGAAGACCGTAATAGTGGAGGAACGAGTGAAGAGTCAGAAAAAGACAACTATGAGATCGTCTCAATGGTGGAAACAGGATAAGAAGTCGAATCTCGATAGAAGAAAGGTCGAGATTCATCAAAGACAACATCCCGTAAGATCCTGATCCGTCGAGCAAAAGAATCATAGCAGTGATAACCCCCATGCTCAGAATTACAACAAAGAAAAACACACTCAACTGACTAAGCCGCAAGTACTCCCAGATCTGACGAGTGGAACGTAAACCAACAATGTCTAGCTGGATGGAGTCACCGACGCTGACCACCAAGATAGCTCGAGGACGGGCCTTGTCAGCACACCAGCACTCGAAAGCATCAATGGCATACTAAAATGCATCATCAACAGCATCAGCAACAATAGCGACAGCCTCTACCTCCTTGGCGTCCTCATCTTCCACAGGAGGTGCAGAAATAGACTACCTGGGAGGAGGTTAAACTGGCGGTGACGGACAAGGTCGTGCACCAATGATACGTCCCCAGAGGCGGAGACCGAGTGTGATCTCCATGTGTGAAGGCCGCAACCTATAATTCGTCGCATGGAGCTTTGTTCCCGAGAATGGGATCACAGTTGATGGAGGCGGAAGCTATCAGTAGACGGCGTAGCGACCAAGGCAATGAAGTCTAATATACGGTCATTGGATGGCACAGCGATTAGATCGACGTGAAGTTTTTTTGGGGAACTGAAGTTTTTATAGAAGGTTACCAGTACGGTTTAGTATGAAACCCAAACACTTCAGCCGAAAAAGAGACGGAGGCGGTCAATCCCGCGGCCGGCAACTCCGGCGGGCTGCACCTCTGGTGGGTGGCTCCGACGGCTCCGGCAACTCCAGCAGGTAATGGCCTTCTCCTCCGGCCTTGCGGGTGGTGGCTCCGGCAGGTGGCAGCCTTCTCACGTGTGATTGGCATTAGCGGCGGCACGATCTGGCCGAAGGAGACGACAACGAAGGCAACGGTGGCAGCGGCTAGGGCAACGGCGTCCGAGGCGGCCCAATCTGGCCGAAGGAGACAGCAACGGAGGCAGCGGTGGCAGTGGCTTGGGCGACGTCCGAGGCAACCCGATCCGGCCGAGGCAGTGGTGGCAGCGACAGCAGCAACTAGGACGACGACGATGGGATGGCAGCGGAAGGAGCTAGGTTAGTGCCAGAAGCTCCGATACCATGTTATGAATATTGTGTGTATATTCATAAAGCCCAATAGACATCACATATAGAGAGTACAAGGGAATATACCATATACATATAAGGAAATACAAAGGCATATAAGAAAATACATATAAGGAATTCCTATTCTAACAAAGATTATTCAAACATGGATGATGGATGGCAGAAACATGCAAAAATTCTGAGTCATTTTGGTAATCAGATAACATGGTTAATCATTTTTATGTTAACAACCACCAAGAAAGCAAAGAAATGGGCAAAGAACTTACATTTGTGGCATGGAATTGCAGCCGGAATACAACCTTAACTTTGGCCTTTTCGATCTTCCATTTTGGTACCCTTGACATTGTGCCAATATTAAGGCAATTCCCAGCAAGGGCAATCTTTACAATTCAAACATCTCTCACTTCTAAAAGGATCCACATTCTTTTATCTAAAAAGCAAGAGGCAAAGGTACCATAAGAATCCTTACATCCACCTCATCAAATAAATAAAATTTACACTCCTTTAAAATAAAATAAAATTCATGCTGAAAACTATCAAAGATGAACCATACTCTCCTGATGAAACAAAAAACACAAACAAAGAAGAAACATATCAAACAGATAGAAACTTTATTATACAAGCTCGTCAGGTACTCACAACAAAAGAAAAACACACACAAACGGCCTGTACACTTTCATAATAACAGACATCAAAAGAAACATAATTATTATATTGATACTGTTTTCACCTCTATGCCCACATCCAATTTCATATCTATTCCTACTAAAAAGTACTTGTTTATCAGCACCGTAGCATGTCCATCTAAAAACAACAGTGCTGTGCAAACAATTAATAGAAGAACCACTGTATGGAAATTTCACCTACAGCAAGAAGCCCAGATTTTATCTTTTTATCCATGCACCTCTAAAAACACAGGGTCAAAAACATACTAACTGCCAGGACTTTTGTCCCCACTACACACAAAAACATAAACCCAAGTTTGTATGGGTACTCTCTCAAAAAAAAAAGTTAGTATGGGTACTTTGAACAACACTCTTATCCTACACTTTCCCACATGGGGCTAATTCCACGCACTAGCAGACCCTGCTGAGCCAAACTAGGCTAGCATATCGATTGATTCTTGCTTAGCATAAGAAATATCAAGGCACCCAAATATCCACAAAGCATCTTTAATTTCCTAAAGCAGCTAAAAAGATGTGCACCGGTACAATTAAATTCACAAACTACCATATTACAAGCAAATCTCTTAGTTATACAGCATATGTGGATTCAGCATGAAAGACACCAGATGATATTTCTAAGAGTGTATATCCCACATAGGCTGACTTAAGGATTAGTTGATTCATTGATTGTCTAGGGAGGGTTGCCATCTTCTTGTTTGGCTTTGCAAAGTACAAACTTGTATGGCTAATTGCATGTTCCTAAGCATCAAACCTTTTTTGTTGACTTTGCAAAAGAAAATGAAAAAAGGTTATGTATCATCAAAACAGTTACATGCAGAACTCATCTTACCACCCAAAAAAAAAACCTGAGACACCACAACCTGTTCTACCAAATTTGTCAAAGAGATCACTCAAACTAAATAAATACAACACCCTCATACAAAGCTAGCATGTTTTTAAGGAAAAAAACATTTACGGACAAAAAAAAAGGCACTTGTAAGGCCAGAAAGCTCTAAACTTTTAGTAAGTTCGCTGAGATCCAATCAAAATCAGTTGAGACACCAAGCAGAACTAAGCTTCCATCGTTACCTGCAAAGCTCCTACTTTCGACAAAACAGAATCCAACAGACCAACACTATTCACATAGAGTCTAAATGCAAGAACTCCACAAAGGTTACATTCAGAAAAATAATATGCCCTCACATGGAAGTGATTAAAACCTCAGCATTACCTCCAAAAGGTTTCATCTTTCCACTAAAGATAAGTTGTGTACCATATCCAAAGGCCCCAGAAATAATAAAGCCCATCAGCATTGTACAAACAACCAACCAAAAGTATATCCAACTAACTGCAAAAGCTCTTCAATTTAATCAAGAAGCAAACCCCAGCCAACTCAGATCCACCAAATCCTCTAAAAAGTCACAGCAGTCTGCAATTTACAGCAAATACAGCACCTGAACCCCATTCACCAAGATTTAATGCTAGAATATGTGCACTGCACGAAAACTAAACGCTCTAATCCAATAAAAGCATGTAGCTTGCTGAAGATGCAACGCGTAATATGAGGAGATAGCTTTTTATACGGGTAAATTTCACCAGCATTGGCAAAATTTGACCATAAGCCCAAAGATTTACTCCCCAAGCATCTAATCCAACTAGCTGAGATCCATTATGAATCGTAAGTACCTGCAAGGTTACACCTTTGCTCTAAAGACGGGATCATCGGATACATAAAGAACCCCAAGAACCAAAAAGAAAACCAAAATTTCCACCTACACTGGCTGGACAATCCCATAAAGAAAACACTCGCACCTACTAAAGCATCGAATCTACCAACTAACAACCGAGGCCCCATCAAAACATCGTCAAATTACACTAAAAAGCCCGCACCTTTTGAGCTAAACAGCTCCCCAACAACTCGCAAGTGCATCTCTGAACAACATCCATTTCCCCTTTGCAAATGCTCTGAGATTTTACCCAAAAACTAGATGCAATGAACGCGGATCCACTGAAACTAGCACCAAACCCCACAGTTCCAAAAAAAAATCCCCAAAAGTTCCCTCTAATCACCGCCTCAAGAGCTGAAAAGTTTCATCATCATCGGCAAATGCTACCCAATTTTTCCTTCCAAGAACCCCTAAACAACCAACATAAACACAAACCGAATCTCAATCTCTAAGAGGACCACCTCGGAATCCCGCCGGAGGCGACGCCGGTATCCGCAATACGGAATCTTTAGCTTAAAAGAAGCAAGATTTGGGCGGAAATCTCACCGGATCCGCCAAAGCCGACGCAGAATCCAGCCCCAGGCAAGGATGCACGAGAAATCCAGGATTCCTATTCCTGCATTTTTTCTCTCTCCCTTTCTCCGGATTGCAAGAACTCGAGCAGCAATCCGAAAGCAGCTCTCCCCCTTCCCCAGTTCTACGAGCACGCGAGGCAGCTCCTTCTCCACGCCGCCACCGCCGCCGCGGTCGCCGCCCGGCTCCCCGGCGTCGCAGCGCCGCAGCCGTGGCTTGGGTTTATTGAGGAGTTGCTGAGAGAGAGAGAGAGATTACCGGAGTAGTGTGGTACCGATCTAGCTAGGACGGACTGGACTAGCTGTAAGAGAAAAGCTGCTGCTAGAGAGAGGAGAAAGACGTAGAGAGAGAGAGAGAGAAGCCGCCAAAGGAAGTGATTTGGGTTTGATTAGGAGCCAACAGACCTTGCTTATCGGGACAGTGAAGGAGTAGGACACCCGCTCCAGGCATAATCATGGCGTTTGGTCGCTTAATTAATTGCCACATTAACAAATAAATAAGCATGTTCTTTTTCTCAGGTTTTTATATAGTACTAGTAGGCTAAAAATTGTTATGTTGTTCACTCCTTTTTGTCAGTATGAGTGTATGATGATGATATATAATCATACAAAATGGTGCTTCATTTCGAGGGAAATATGTTCATCTATCAATCAATCCGGATTTTGTCATTCTTGTGCATCTCAACAACCCTCGTTTAATAACTTAAACTCACAGCAACGCCACAGGACATCTTCCAATCCTACGCGCATTAAGGATTTTTGGGTAACTTCTACAAGACAAAGGCTACGTCTTTTCAACAAAATGCTTTTTAAATAAATAAATAAATAAAACGTTTTCTTTATAGTTATTTTAAAGTAGCTTATCTGAATAATTTTTTAAAAATAATTTATCGATTTATCGATCTGTATTTGATATATTTATATAAATACTCATATTATGACTAAAATCTATCGGTCATCGAAAAGAAACGCAATTAAATTCTCCGGTTGGACCAACCAAACACAGTCGTCCATGACCCCGATCAATTAGAGATGGCATAAATCTACAGCACAATTTGATCATGTCTTCACCCTTCGAATTCATTGGAGAAATATTTTTAAGAAAAATCAAGGACGATTTTACATGTCATTGAACAATTTTTACAAGCTTGATTGATCTTGGGGTCCATTTATGTTAATTTTTATTGATGGTTTTTGGTTTTATCTTATAAATAGTAACAGTTTGTAGAGAGCCGTATAGAGAGAAACACGTATACTATTTTGACCGATATAAATAAAATTACTATAGTATGTACTATAATCGAATAGTAGATCTCACATAGAAAGATATTCTATAGAATTGCAAGATCTTAGTTAGCAATTGCACAACCAAACTTCGGTCTAAATTGGGTCAGAGTGCTACATAATAGGTAGTTGATATTAGGTTTGAAGATATAAATATGCAATATTTAAGTTCAGGACCAAGTGACCCCTCCGCGCAACCTCGGAACGTATGGCACACTTTATTAATTATTTTTACAATGATCTATGCATGGTCATACATTATTGTTATTGATCTAGGTCTCGTTCATAGTAGTTTCTGTTTCAAAAAATCAAAAGTTAATGTAAATATCTAACTTGTCAAAACAGTTTTGACTTCTTTCGCTATCATCTCACTCTAAAGTTAAAATAAGGAGTCACGGGTGCATCATATATCTTATTTTTCTTGCTCCTATCATGTACATATATCGCTTCTTTATTTTTTTCATCGCTCATCTCTTACTTCTAAAAATTACTTTTTTAACTATTATTATTTATTTTAGATAAAAATTATAAATTAAACAGAAACCATCAAGGAAAAACAATACAAAGACGCCTGCATAAGTAAACGAACATTATTGGTCGTTTGACTAACGCATGTTTAATTTCCACCATGACAAGATCTTACGGTAGGTAGTGACAAGTTGTACGATTATAGCCCTACATCGGAGTACGATTATATTATAGCCCTACATCCGAGCTTTGGTTTGGTGGCGGTGATGGCGTAGTGATGGATTCGTGGTGGACAGCTCGCGGTGGGGGGAACGAAGGGTTACTTCGATTAATTATCACGATTGAGCAGAGGTTGACAGTGGATGTGAATTATTTATACTAGTTAATTGTTATATTTGATAGGATATAAATATAGTATAAATTTTTTATTTGATTAATATTTGTATTTGAATTTGTATAAAAATATGGATATGAATATAGTATAGATTTTTACCATCCGAAATATTATTTTATCTGAACTATCCGTATCTGTATCCGTATTCATATTCGATGGAACAATATGCATATTTTATTACAATACGACTAATTAGTTGGACAAGTTTTTAAAATTGAATGTGAATGCATGATTCTTTAGGTGAAGTGAATGAATTAGAATAATTAAGTGTGATTGCACGAGGATAAAATGTTATTAATGTCTTCATACTACATAAGTTATGAGGATATCTGGATCTGATCGAATTGATTAGATATTCGATTTGAATTCATATTCGACATTTATCTAATCCATATTCGTATCCGATATTGGTTCGATTCATATTCAAATCCAAGAAAAAAATATGGATACGAATATGGTTTGATCACTATCCGATCCGTATTCACACCTAATCGTATCAACTCTCAATCGTGATACCCACACTGTGGAAAGTGTAAAAATATAAATTTGTGTGTTCCCTTTAGACTTAGTTTCATGTTTTAATTATGAGAGTAACTAGCGAACGGTATACCGTTGGGAGCACTTTCAATGGTATATGGCGTACCTTGTTGTCGGTCACCGTCGCCGTGCCGTCCGGGCGGCTCCGCGCGCCTTCTCCGCCACCCCGCCCTCTCCACCACCACCTGCGGCCGACGGCGTCGGCACCGCTTCACCACACGGCCCCCCTGACCCCTCCCCGTCGTGCCACCCTGTCCAACCTAACTGTCATAATTGTCGCTGTCATCGCCCTCCTACCCCGCCTATCGCCCACGCCACCGCCCACCACTGGGGCGCCGCTCCCCTGACCTCCTTCCATGCCCGAGGGAGGGTGAACCCGTAGCGGGGAAGACGGATTTCCCACCCCCCCCACCCCATGACAGATCCGACAGTGGCGCCTTCTCTAGGCCACTGATGGGGCCGATGGTGGAGGAGAGTTGAGGGGATGGCGGCAACAACGAGGGAGGGAGAACAAGAGGGAGCAGGGGATAAAGAAGGGGGAGCGGGGGAGAAAGGAGACGAGTGTTGCGGGAGCGGAGGGCGGAAGTAATAGAGGAGCTTTGAGATTCGTGCGGTTTGGATCCAACGGTTGTTGGCTATCTCATCGGAATGGTATAGGGTTGGTTAGTTTTCTGTTTAATTATAGTTGTTTTGAGTGTGGTAGCAATTGGCTGGTATAGTCATCTTTTAAGACTCACAAATTACAGATTCAAATCCCAAAAAAATATAGAAAAGAATTCACACAAATAATAACCTTGATAGGAATCGAATTCTTATCATTCGTCAAGATGTCACACCGCCGGCTAGACTATCCTAACCACCCATTTCCTAACCACCCATTTGGAGAAGAAATAAACATTACTAATTATAACGATGAAATAGTGGTTTCAGACAAAAATACACGCTTCACACTCCTGTACATCAATCACAGGAATTTGATTTTTTTTTTCTTCAATTGCCACAAAATTAAACAGCTCCAGCAACCGATCGACGCAATAATTGAACCAAAATGTCAACAGCAACTGTTGTAAGCTCATGCACAATTATACATGGCACCTCGCTTAATATATAGTGCAGTAGGTGATCACTTAGTACATTAATGTATTTTTAAATATCCACGTGGTACCAAGCTATTAGGTGTATAGATGTTTAGAGGAGACACATGGAAGAAAGTATTTGTCTCGAGCACCAAAGACACAAACATTGAGTACTTACGTACTCCATTCAGATAGCCGGCATTCCAGGCTGTGTTGCACCTAACGGTAAAAAGTGGATAGAAATTATCCGTATTATTTAGTTATTATAATACATAAGATACGAATATGATATAGATTTTTCATTCGATTAACAATTTCTATCGTATTCGTATTTGAATTCGTATAAAAAAATATGGATGCTAATATGGTATAGATTTTTATCATTCGAAATATTATTTTATCCAGACTATCCGTATTCGTATTCGACGAAACAATATGCATATTTTATTACAATACGACTAATTAGTTAGATAAGTTTTTTTAATTTAACGTGAATTCGTATTTCTTTATATGAAATAAATGGATTAGAATGATTAAACGTGATTGTACGAGGATAAAATACCATTAATGTCTTCATGCTACATAAGTTATAAAGATATCTGGATCTGACCAAATTGAGTAGATATTCGATTCGAATTCGTATCCGACATTTGTCTGATCCGTATTCGTATCCGATGTTTGTTCGATTCGTATTTGAATCCGAGAAAAAATATAGATACAAATATGATTTGATCAATATCCAATCTGTATTCGATTCGTTTTCATCCCTACTTGCACACATCGGAAACCTGTACAGTATTATCATGTAACTTCATGCTTCATGCTTCACTTGGGCGTATATGGTTTGAGGAATTTGTGGATGCATCCATTTTGATGTCTTAGTATAATTAGATTACGTTACAAATTTGGGTAAGCTCTATGGTATAATTAACTCGAGGTATAAAGTAGCAAGGTTTAGTGATTTTTCACCATAAAATCCAATGCATAACCTTTCAGTTGTTCCAACCAAGTAACATGTCTACAAAGAATGCAAACTACAAATTAGCTATGGTACAAAGTTGTATAATTATTTGTGCCAATTGAGTTGTCCCATTCAAGCCCTTTGGTTCCTGCTAGACCATTTCCTGTCATTTAGGATAACCTAATTATAATGACACGCTTAAGCAAGTTTAAGGACCCATCAAGCTAAATTTAAAGTATAATGAAGGGTCTAAATGAGAAAATCGGACAAACTTAAGGACATGCCCGGCTATATGTTACTGACCATGTCTCAAGTTTTTAGTAGTTTTTCCCATGAATTTAGCAAATCAATTGATAACAAAAGGATTTCTCAAAATGCCACAACACAAGTTGTATGGGTGTTTCTCGATCTTCATGACTTGGGGTTGCAAATTACCCTACATGAAACCAGATACTCCCACGAAACGTTTTTTATTTTTACGAGATCTCCAAGATATGATTTTGACTGTTACTTTTTGTAACTTTACACTAAGATGTATTGATAAAATTATATTGTTATAAAAATATAATGATATAATTTTTATATAGCTAATCTGATAATTTTAAACTTATTGATAGTCAAATTTTAACGAGACGGATTCTATGATATCAAATAAAAAAGAATGCAAGAAGTATGAATTATTTTAGATAAAAGACACCACATACCTACCTAGATCTGCTTTGAAGTTGATTGCAAAGGAAGGTGAGTAATTGTACCATATCATTCATTCAATGACATTCGATTGACCAAGTTGCATCCATTTTATGCCATTGAAGCAATGCCATGTTTCCAACCCTAACAAAATTAGTTTTAAACAAGGATGCAAACCAGTTGCGCGTTAGTCCGTTATTGCTACTACCTCTTGTTTCTTATTTGGTCTGAGATGTTCTCATATGCTAGAAAAGCTGAGCACTTGTCCCTTTTGCTGGAGATAAGAATAAATAATACAAAGAAAGCATACAAAAGAATGACGCTGTATTGAACCAGTGTTTTCTTTTTCTCTTTGCAAGATTCAGTTGATTATATCTCCTTCATAGAGTATCCGTTTCACATTCTATCTGAACTATTATGTTCTACACGATGAGATTAACAAATAAGACCTATATTAGATATGTTTTAGAGACATAATACAATGTGATTATTGGCTAGCAACTACTATGTACTTAGCAAGCAACTATACATGTTACTTGCAAGTATCTCTATATTACTGGCATCTTTCTACAAGTTACTTACTAGCATTTCTTAATACTTGATGATACTTTTCAACTATTTGTGCAATCAACTATTGGTGGTGGTTATATATTAGTTGCTAGCTTTACATATGACTTGATGCATTAGTTGTTAGCTCAACATGTTATTTGTTACATTAGTTGCTAACAACTCAAATTAGTCATTAGCTCTATATGTTACTTACTACATTAGTTGTTAGCAACTCTATATGTTACTTGCTAGCATCTTTCTATTAATTGATGACAATTATCAACGATTTTTTTTGCAATTAATTGCTAATTATGGCTATATATTAGTTGCTAGCTCTATACATTATTTGCTACATTAGTTGCTAGCAACTCAATATGTTACTCCCTAGTAGTGGACACCTAGAGTTGCTATCTAGATTTATTAGCAACTATGTAGAGCCACCAAAAGAGCACTACCTAAAATTACTAGTAGCGAATACCTAGAGTTACTATATAGATTTGTGATATTCCAAAAAAAAGAAAGGGGCAGAGTTTTGGCCTGACATCGGCCCAGCCCAAACCAACCAAGCACCCCTATAAAGGGGGAGGTAGGGTGACTACCCTAGCCAAGCCGTCATCGCTCCCTTGCCCGTCACCCAAATTGTCGCCCTCCTTGTGCGTCGCCAGCTGCTCCTCGTTGCTCCTGCCCCAAGATGCTCCCTCTGCCAAGGTGTCGCCTTGCTATGCACCGATGCCCGCCAATGTTGCTGCCCTTCGACCAATCCACTGTTGCCTCTCTACCCAACCCAGCCGCCACCACTCTGCCTACATTGGTCGCTACTGCCATGCCGTCGCCCTTGCCCTCACCTCCGCCACCAGACTACCACCACCTCTGTCCACCCCAAAGCTAGAAGGAGGAAGGGAAGCAAGAGGGAGGGCGAGGGATCGACCGAGAAGAGGAAGGGAAGAGGAAGAGGAAGAGGGATGCTTAGTTGACGAAAGAAAGAAGGGAAGAAGAGAGAGGGAGAAGAAAGAGGTTCAACCAAGCAAAGAGAGAAGGGAAGAAAGGGGGCGCGTTTGATCTAACCCTGTCATCTTTGACTCTAGCCATTTTGGGTAATGATCTGAGCTCCATTTTCCTTGGCTAGCTTTCGGTTAGATGTGTTTTGTTGTGGGTATTGGGGAGAGAAGGGCGAGTGGCTTGGTTAATCATCGCGGTTAGACAATGTTGTGGCATTTTCAGATCTAGAATAGAAGATGTCAAAAACTTAGGATATAGACATAACGTGAATTTGGTAGCTAATTGGTTAAATTCCCATATAGTGTTCACACTCTTTTTTTGGTTAAGTGGTTTTGGGGTATGCTTTAAGTGATGCTACCAGCTAGAACTTAGTCCTCATTGCTCGCTGTTGTGTTAGTTCACTAATTTTCCTAATGTGGAAAATTTGGTACGAGGTTGCTAAGCCTGCTATTTTGGTAGTGCATCCGAGTAGTAGTCTTGTAGGTACCAGGGCAATGGGAGAAAACGTTTGATGAAAGGGGATTGATTAGGTTAAGTTTTCTCGTAGGAGCGATGCCATTTTGTTTGAGTGTTTGTATAGTTATGGCATGTTTTGAGATGAGGTATTGGTTATCCAGGTGGAGGTTCATGGTCATGCAATCCACACATCGTCCATGAGGTTAAACAGAAAAGTTCATGGTAGAATAGTAGCTGGTTTGGTTGTGTCGATGCTTTATGCTTATGACATGTTTTGACATGTTTACTCTATTGTTGATATGATTACTTCTGTTAATCGTGTTGTCTATGATACCTGCAATGAATGTCTGACAATGTTGGTTGACTAATATTGATGGGAGTGCGATAAATAGTGATGGTTACATCTTGGCTGTTGGATAATGATAATGGTAAATGACGTTGTTACCTAATGATGACTTGATAGACAAAAAATGGTTAAGGGCACCAGATAAATGCTAAAAAGAAAAGTTGTATACTCGCATTGCATTCATATATAGGACTTACCTCGGTTAGGCATCCCATATGAGTGAGAAGATAAAGACCTACTTCGATAGGTGCTCCACGGGAGTAGAGTTCGCCCTCGAGGGCCATGAAGCACATGCCGGAGAAGTCGTCGCCGCCATCCTTGGGCTCTTGGTCACCCGTCCCGTCGTCGTCGCTCCATCCCTCCACCTCGCTGAGGTCGAGGTCGTCGAAGGCGGTGAGGACGCGGTGGAAAAGCTTCTTGGCCTTCCCGAAGTTGCGGAACTTCTTCTTTCCCGGAGCAGGTGCTGAAGGCTTCGTGTTGCGATTCTTGTCGGTGTAGTCGTTCTTGCCCGAACCGCCGTAGTCCCCTTTACCCTTTCCAAGCTTGGGGCAGTTTGCTCGGATGTGGTTGGGGCCACCACACTCGAAGCAGATGACTGGTCCTCCTCTCTTTCTGTCTCTCCTACCCTTGTAGGCATGGGAAAACCTTCGGGCTAGGAGGGCCAGCTGATCATCCGCAAGCTGCTCTAACTGATCATCAGTTATGTCACAGAGAGCAGCAAGGGAGAAACCGCAAGAAGACTCAGAAGAGAGACCAGAAGCTGAACTGGGATCGGTGACCAAAGCCATCGACTGTGACTTCGACCTACGAGAGACAACGTCAATCTCGTGAGTCTTGAGGCGCGAGTACAGCGCGTCAAGAGTCAAGGTCGAGAGGTCTGTCGTGTCTTTGATGGTGGTCACTTTCATCTCCCACACGCGCAGATCGAGTGCCGCGAGCATCTGACGAGCGTTGTCCGAGTCGGGGTATGTGAGACCGACCGCTCGGAGGTTGCTCAAGATCTTGTGGAAACGAGCGAAACACTCATCTAGGGACTCACCAGCAAACATCTCGAATTTGTTGTATTCGCGCTTGAACTGGTCCTGTCGAACCGTCTTGATCTGGGTGGTGCCCTCATGGTATGCGTCGAGGGTCACCCAGATATCGTAGGCGGACGACAGGTGGGAGATGCGATCGAACTCGCTACGACTCAGGCCCTGGATAATGACGTTCCTTGCCTTAGCGTTTGCCTCAACATCATGCATATTCCCATCATTGATGTTCTCATCGGCAGGAACAACAAACCGGACCATGACCTTGCGCCAGATAGCGTACCCCTGAGCCTGGATGTATGTCTCCATTCGGCTCTTCCAGAAGGGGTAATCGATGCCACCGAAAACGGGCGGCTTGGTCGAGTACTTGTCCGTCGCCATGGCTCTTGAGACCGGTTAAGATCTATTGAAAAGAGCTAACCGGCTCTGATACCAATTGTAGGACCGAAATGGCGACAGAGGGGGGGGGGGTGAATGGTGCCTTCAACACTCCCCAAGCACTCACACAGCAAAACGGTCGAAAGAACTGACTTCTCTGGTCGAACACACGTGGTCGTAAGCCAACTGATGGTCGAACACCACGTGGTCGAACACTTGCCCGAGCCGACAAAAGAAATCAAACAAAGAAAACTGCGCGGTTGAAACAAGAATGGAGAAGGACTCGTTTGCCAGGTTTCCGAGTAACTAAGACTCTCTGGCTTTTGATCCTCAAATTTGGGGCACTGAACTATTCCAACCTCTGGAAGAGAAAACTTCTCTGTTTCGACTCCTGCTCTCGGGAATAAATTGGCCTGGTGGCCTTGAGACAGATTCCCAGTTCTGAGCTAATCGAAGCACACAAGAACGAATGCAGCCTCAAGAAGAAGAGAGGAGAGAGAAGGATAGCATGAAGAACAAGCTCTCAAAACAGATCGCAAACAAGTCAATCACGACATCTCAAGACGACAGAAAACAAATAGAGGAAGAGAGATGAATGATTGATAATGGAGGTTTCTACAGCCACTCCAACTGGGAGATACATGAGCACACTTGCTCTATCCCGAGAACCCACACACTCACAAATAACAAAGGAAGAACAGAGCAACTCGGGGATCAGAATCTCACAAGTACCCGAGCTCTACCCTCTCTATTTATAGCCACACACTCACACACCAAAGAGGGGGAACCCGCAAACCCCCACCTAACACCGGGTTTTCAACTCACTTTACCCACTAGCGAGAACGAGCTCCAGTGCTTTACCCGTTACACCCAACGGCTCCACTGCTTTGCCCGTTAGCGCCAACAACTCCTGTGCATTGGCAGAGACACAGCTTCCCTTTGCAGCTTTCCGCATTTCTCCAAAATGCCACTCCACTGCCTTCCCGGAAGCTTCCTCCTGCCTTGTCGTCCAAGCTTGCAACCACCTCGCAAGACTAGGTCTCCTTCGGCTTCCCCTGGTCGTTCTGGACCTCGACATCCCCCATGTCTAGTCCCGACCACTCCAAGCCTCATCAAGACTTGTCTCCAAGGTCCTCTGGCAGCTCCAGCTCCGGTTCCTCATCTCCTCGGCTTGCAACCACCTCACAGACCTCGTCGTCTTCAGCACTTCCTGGCCGCTCTTGACCTCAGCACCGCCCGTGCCTAGTCTCGGCCCTCCATGCTTCGCCACGACTAGTCTCAAGGTCCTGCAAACATCACAGACAAGCAAACCATTACATAGTACCGCTCACAATAGTATCCAACCACTTGAGCCAGAAAAACAGAACTCAAATCATACTCTTACCAAGTCGTATACCACCTATGACCAGTCGAAAATAGAGAACAATGAAAGCACACGACATACGACCACAAAATCAAGCCATACGACCAGATACAATGAGTCTACGATCATCGCTAACTTGCTACGACCACCCACAACTCGCTACGGCTTTAACGCTCAAAGTCTACGACTTCAACCCAAGTCGTTACGACCGATCGAAAAGATAAACAAACAAATGCACAAGGTCCCTGACTTCATCACAAAGCCCTACGACCAAATTCCAGCTCAAATGGTCAAGTCTGCAGGTCATACGACCGATTCCAACTGCGTGCGAGCACGTCCGACCACGCCAGACTACTCTACGACCAAATTCGACCGGTATCGACTACAACCGACTGAGTCTGACCCCGACCCGACCTCGTTCGACCGCTTCTCAACATGGTCGAAGTCCGCCGACTTCCCACGTGGTCGCAAGCTCGAGTGCCGGCCCCCGACCACAGTGGTCGAAGCATCGACTTCCGACCGCAGCTCTCAATAACGTAGTCGTAGAGTGCCGACTACTCACGTGGTCATAGATTTGAGTGCCGACTTCGACTGCAGCCCACTACAACGTGGTCGTAGCTTCGACTTACGACTTCTAACCGCTTTCAGCTCATGACAACGTGGTCGAAGCTACAATCGACTACGGCCAATGTGATCGTAAACGACCTGAAAATGGTCGTATACGCTACAACGTGGTCGTAAATGGCTCGGCTGGCTTCCGATAGCGCACAACGTGGTCGTACGGGTCATTTCGACCATGACCAAGATACGACTATGGCTAAACCAGTCTTAAACTTCCCTGGTGACCTACGATTACGGCCAAACGAGGTCGTAACCTGCTTCGACCACGACCAACGTGGTCGTACTGGCCTTCGACCACGGCCAACGTGGTCGTGCTGGCTGCAGAGCACTTTGCCAGGGCTACGACATTGCAGAACTGGCACAAACCTCAAAAGCTAAACTCAATCTTCCTAGATCAAGAGTCAATTACTCATCACAACCATGAGGTGACCTTCACATGGTCTCTCAGGTTGAGACCTCATATGAAAGATGATGGAGTAAGAATGGTTCGTTGACGGGTGAACACTTTGCTATACTTATATAAGCTACAGTTACAACGCATCATATTGCATTGCATTGCATTGCATTGCATGAAAGAAATAGAAGGAAGACAATGATGCAGTTACAGAGAGTACAATTTATAGTCCATAGATATGAGATTTATTAAATTGTTGTGTTGATGCCACTATTTTACTATGTACTTATTGAGTCTCGAACTCAATCTTACTTGTTTGTTGTTTTTAGGTGACCTTTGAAGTCATCATGTATGGGGTGAAGATAGCACACTCACATCAAGTGCAACAACTACTTTTTAGTTTGTCTCCTTTAAATTTATTATTTCTATATTAACAAATTAGCTCTTTTGTCTGAAACTTAGCTAACGGAATTGGAAAGTTTAATGACGAACCTTAGAACGTTTTATGGTATGGTTGGCTTATTATTGATGTTTAGTTGCAAGCTAAATATGCTCCTAGATGCAAGATTCTGGGCATTCTCGGGCATGAGGTCCCGAACATTCTTGGGCGCGAGACCCCAAGCTTCAGTTGTGATGTGTCTATTCTTATTCATAGCACTAGTTGTTTTTAATGCAGGTCGTTAATCATAGGTTGTTCATCGTTTCATAGTAGTATAACTAGGAAAAGTGAAACCAAAATTTAATAGTGATGGATATAATTTAGAGTGATATAAAGTAGTGGTAGCAATCTGGGCTCAGCCGTTGGGCAGGGGTGTTACAGATTTGTTAGCATCTAATGTAGAACTACTAAAAGTGCTCTACCTAGAATTACTAGTATCAGTCACCTAGAGTTGCTAGCTGATAAATAATTATTTATATATCCCTAAAATATATTCAATATGGGTGTTGTTTCATTAAGCTCTTCATATATATCACAACAGTTCAAACAGAATGCAAAATAGACACACGATTGACAAAATATATTTGTTTAAAGAAAAGGCAATGAACAAGTAAAGTAAGAAATCAGTGCTAATGTCATCACATAGGGACATCACAACGTAAGCATATCGATAGAATAAAATATTATCTATGACTCTTGCTTCTCCTAATAGATCGGACGGAGCTACTAGCGGTCACGTGCAACACGTACTGTGTGACCAGTTGTGTCCAAGGGTTATCGTTTTAATAAAAACCAAAAAGGAGTTGGGTCACTAGTATGTGGACTAGGTGAGTTTAATTATCTCATTTTTATTCGAGTTGGGAGTTCCTTCTATTGAGGCCAGTTAGGCAAGTTTCCCTCACTAGTAGAGATGGAAACGGATCGGATACGATCGAATAGTCTTAAATATAAATATGGATCCATATTTTTAAAACAAATGCGAATATGAATTCAAATATTCTTGAATACGAATTCGAATAGAATATGTACTTAATTTAGTTAAATACGAATATCCTCCTACGATTTCTGTAACAAATCTTGATAGAACAAATTCCTAGCAGTTTTGTCCATTTTTTTGGTTTTTGACCAGTTATCGAAATGGTTACCAATTTCAAACCACGCAAATTCAAATTTTAAATCACAAAATTCATCCGGGTTTTTCCCAGTTTTGGAAACAGATCGAATACAAATCGAATAGTCTCAAATACAAATACGAACATTTTTAAATGTAGATTTTGCTTACCATATTCGCATTTTCTTGGATACGAATATCGGATGAAACAGATTATCCGTTACCGTTTCCCACCCCTACCCACTAATGTGCAAATTATCTAGAGTAGGCTTGCATTTTAGTCTAGATCAGCTACTAAAATGCACTACATATTAATTCACAAATATGTCGATAAATCAAAATAATTACAAATACCATAATAAAATGGCTACACTAAGCACTGAAGTCAATATGGACTTTGAAGCTTACTCCCTTCGTTGAGAAATATAAGACATATTTTGACTTTTCATAAGGATTAAGGTGGTGATAAAATTGTGAAAGGTATGAGATAAAATGATTTAGATACCCTTTTTAATTATCTTGGAAAGATGAGAGAGAATTCTTTATATGTGGGTGATAATAAATAAATATACAATAGGGTTATAACAGGAAACATCTCATTAAACCTACATGTAAACTTTATATTTCTCCATAAGAGCATGTTCATATTGACTTCTACTTTTAAAAACAGAAGCTAATATGAACGCCCTAACTTCTATAAGCCGCTTCTATCAGCCACTACTTTTCATTTTCATATATTGTAACATACTTTGTATTTTATTATATGACAGTCCAAATGTTGTAGTGTCTTTCATTGCACCGTCTTCTTACATAATGTACTATTATTTATCAGTCACTTTTATTGGCCAATTCTATCAACCAATACTATTCATCAGCAAAAACAAATATAAATAGGTCCTAAGACCATTTAAACTATAGATCTTATATTTCTCAAACGGAGGGAGTTTTTGATAAACATAAAATGAAAAACTATAAATAGTAGTTCTACAACCTTAACTCTTAATTGTCGGTTTGGAGTTTGAACAGCTGTCCCAATCCAATGGTTCCCTAGTCTACGCTGAAAGGATTTATGCATCGCACCACAGGGACCACTTGCGAACTGCGGTCTACAACAACAGTACACTACGAAAAGACCAAACTAAATCTTTAAGTGCACCTCAAGCTAAGACTACCAACTTATATTTTACTGCTATTTCTATTGAAAAAAAGGAGAAAAATATCTTCATTGGTGTCTGAATTATGTTCCTGATGTTGTCCAACAAATATGTTACCACCATCTCAAGTGCATCTTTATTTTATTCTCACATTTGTCATGAAAGGGAGATGAGGGCATATATATATGAGCCCTTAGCAATATTTTTTTAATTTTAACCTAAAGTACTTAACTTTTTTTTTACAAAAATAAACTTCTTCCGAGACTCAAAAGACTCAACATTCAAGCTCGGCAGGTCGGCGGCTGGACAAGATGGCAGCACAAGAAGCTCGTGCCAAGGCATCACTATGCAATTACCAGCTGCAGCGCCCTTATCGTAGGTACTATAGCGGCACTGTAGCAACACTGTTAGCCGAGCCTCCCCTATGCATAGGTATTGTAGCAGCGTAGTAGTATACTGTAGCAACACTGTTAGCCATTAATTAGTGCTAAGTGCAATTAATTAGTACACATAGTAATTAATTAGTGCTGATTAAAACACTAAATTATTATTATTTTATGTTTATTGCTCGGTGGAGGTGGCGATGGTGGCACAGGGTATGTAAAAAGATGAAAGTCAATACACGCATTTTCCCTACGCTGTTCGTTTCCGTCAACTATACAAGTCAGCATTTATTGTCCAAATAAGCTAAAAATTTCACACAAGACTTTTAGTTGAACCGCTAATGTACCGTAAAAATTCACTGCTACAATTCATTTCGTACTGTGTAACAAAAATCATAGAAGACAGAACATGCACTTTCGCATATGCCGTTGTCTCCGTTAACCATACAAGCAAGTATTTGTTGTCTAGATGAGCTGAAAAATTTCACACAAGACTTTCACTTGCACCGCTAACTGCCACAGAAATTCACCGATGGAATTCAATATGTACTGCGCAACAAAAATAATGGAAGTCAATACACGCACCTTTCCTTACGCCGTTTGTCTCCGTCAACCATACAAGCAAGCATTTGTTGTCCAGTGAGCTGAAAATTTCATACAAGACTTTCATTTGCACCGCTAACGTGTCATAAAAATTCACCACTGAAATTCATTCTGTAGTGTGCAACAAAAATCGTGGAAAGCAGGACATGCACTTTTGACTACCCCATTCATCTCCACAACAATACAAGCGAGTATTTGTTGTTCAGATGAGTTAAAAATTTCACACAAGATTTTTACTTGCATTGCTAATGTGTGATAGGAATTCACCTCTAGAATTCATTCGGTATTATGCAACAAAAATTGTGGAAGGTAGGATATGCTCTTTCGCCTACATCATTCATCTCCGCCAATCATACAAGTAAGCATTTATTGTTTGAATGAGTTAAAAAATTTCAAACAAGACTTTTTCTTGCACTACTAACATAGTATAGAAATTTGCCGCTGGAATTCATTTTGTACTACGCAATAAAAATAATAGAAGTCAACACACACACTTTTCCCTACGCCGTTCGTATCTGTCAACTATACAACTGAACATTTATTGTCCGAATGTGCTGAAAATTTAACACAAGACTTTCACTTAAGCCGCTTATGTGCTATAGAAATTCGCTGCTGGAGTTCATTCTATACTGTGCAACAAAAATAGTGGAAGACATGACATGCACTTTTACCTACGCTATCTGATAATTTCAACCTATACAAGCGAGTGGTTATCCAAATAAGCTGGTAATTTCACGTTGTGATCCTACTACAGTTGAAAAAATTCATCTTATATCACTTGTTTTGTTTATAATTTTATCCATTTGAAGATTCTACTGTTAATAATATAGGTGGTAGTATAAACTAACGTGAACCATTGGATCACAAAGATTAGATGGCTCATATTCATTTTAACGTACCATAAAAGAGCTCTATACACAAACACAACAACCAAGAACTCCCTAAAAAACAACAACCAAGCACACAACAGTTAACAAATTGATGCTATTAGTTTTTTTTAAAAGAACAATGCAAACAATAAAATAAAATGCCCAGATTGCTGGGTTAATCTTTGCACTAATGAACTTATTTGCACTAAGCCATAATGTTTCTATAACAACTTCCGTCGTTACCATAAATAATAGTCATGTCTCCTTGTTACCAGAAATGAATAGTAATGGCTGAAAGCCTGAAACTAGCACTTTTTAGAAAGAGCGAGCGAGCGATGGAAAAAAGTGAGGGAGAAATATGTGCGCGTGACGAGAGCGAGAGGAGTGGAGTGCATAATGCATCCGTGACTCTTGTCTTATCCTCCAAGCAAGACGGTAGCAAGAGGAGTAAATCCTGAATGTTATCCCGCTAAAGATTTTTAATTTTAACTAGCACTAATAATCATGCACACTTAATTAGAACTACATGATTAGCTTTAATTAAATATGGTTAGCACTAAATAAAATACTATTTAATTAGCACTAATTAATTACTATTGATATTGATCACTTGTGATTAGCGCTAATTAAAACTCTAATTAATGGCTAAATAGTGATGCATAGTGTTGCTACATGGTGCTACTGTATTGCTACAGTACCTACTACATGGTGCTACTGTACTGCTACAGTACCTACCGTGTAAGGGAGGCTCAGAGTAGGCAACTGCATAGTGGCACCTCGGCAGGAGCCTAATGTGGCGCCAGCTCACCTGTTACCGTGTGAGCTCGCCCAACCGCGGGCCATTTGACCTACCAAGCTAGGTGACAGTGTCGTCTGTTGCGCCTTTCGAGCTCTAGAAAAGATCTATTTTTACAAAAAATGTATTAGGGGACTAAAATTAAAAAAAATGTTACTATAGAACCATATGTATGAACAGTTCGTGGATGCACCCTAGAATACTCCAGCGGCAAGTCCGAGCGACCACCCAGCCTAAGATGTAGCTATGGATCTGGGCCTAAATTCCATCTATCCGCTCCTGCATCATCAACTGACTTTCTTTTTTAGTGGGGGATAGATTTTATTTGGGACCCACCAGCAAGTGAAGCTTGTTTTGCTAGAGGAGCCCGCAGCGGTTTTTGGGTACTGTACTGGCTTCTGTTTCTTAGAGAAATAAAAAATTAATATGAATATCTATATTTTTGAAAAGCATTTTCACTTCTCTCTTTTTATCTCGCTTTGAGAATAAGATATGAGGTCACTGGCGCATCACACTCCTCACTCCTTTCGCTTCCGTCTCACGTATATATTTGTCTATCACTTTTTCACCGCTTGTTTTTTATTCTAAAAGCTAGTTTTTTAGTTAATACTATTTATTTTCAATCAAAAATCATCAACAGTAACTAAAATTATCAGCAAAATCTAATCCACACAATACAGACACCTCCAAATTTGTTAATGCCGTCAAAGGCTTTACTTGCCCGAGAGTGCACTCCACCGCACGCATCACTCACATGTTAGCTGCACCGTGCACCCTCGATCGCCCCACGGGCATTACTTGCCCGAGAGTGCACTCCTCACGGCCAGTCCTTGTTTGGCCCACGTACATGATCTGTTCTATCAATCTACTGTATTCTAACGTATATACTACATTGTTTTGGATATCTACATGTCCTCTAACACTCACCTTTACAAGTATTTTATAATAAACCTAGCAATACCATTTTTATATAATAAATCCAAACATTTTTATGTCTATTAAATATCAAAGTTTTAAAAGATTGATTGCAGTATATCATCTAAAAAATGAAAAGAGTATACAGTGGATTCGCATGGACACCTCTCTCTTTCTGTCGCTGGAGTATTTGATCGAAAATGAAAGAACAACTTCTGATTTGCCCGAACAACTTTAGATTTGCCCTAGGCAAGTAGCGACACCTTTTATTTAGAGGGGTAAGTGTTGGTACTCAATTTACAAGTACGGTGAACTCCGGCAATCTCCGTTGCTGTAGTACCTAGTATGTTGTAGCGGCTGATCTTTGCGGAACTCTTCTAAAAAAAATTAACCTGGAACAATCGGTCCGGAGACGTAATTTGCATGATGGCAAATTCTTATAGTTTTTTCTTTAACGCTGGAATGCCTACTTCCAGTAAGCGATCCGTGAAACTACAAATATTCACGTCACATGCGTATTCCAACTGATCCACCATATAGTTCGCTCTCTTAAATTTATATTCGTAAAAAAATATATTTTATAAAGGACAGAATTAGTGGGGAAAATGTTTTCTGAAGATTATAGAAAACGCATGGAAGGGCGCCATGCGCATGGATGCATGCATACCCTACATACATAGAATTAGAGATGCAAATGGAGTAGATAATTTTTATCCGACTAACCGACCAAAGGTTTATGGAGTGAATATGGAATAGATAAATGGGTATCCAGTACTATCTATGTCCGACTCCGAGGAAAAATACAGAATATGATATGAGATGAGTGATATTTGTCCGTATATATTTGTATGTCAAGTGATGCGAGTAAATCTGTTGTGACTTTATTTAGGAATAAGATAACAGATAGGATGATTGCTGTATCTAAATAGGCGGAGAATACTGAGTGCTCTCTTGATATCTTGGCGATTAGTCTCTCCGTATTCGCTCTAATTGCACCTCTACTGTTTATTGTCATGTATAGAGATACAAAAGAAGTGGATAATTTTCATTCGACCGACCGTTTGAAGTCTTATAGAGCGAATACGGAATGGTGAAATAGGTATCTGGCACTATCTCTATCTGACTATGATTAGAAAAAAAGTGGAATAAGATACAGAATAAGCAATATCCATCTGTATCCGCTCCGATTGCACCCCTACATAGAATATGCATGGTAGACCAGTTCTCATAATTTTTTCCTCTGAAAAATATTAATTTTACATCGCATTGTATGGGCAGCCAAGATTACAACAAGTGTACATCGGACGCACAAGGAAAAAAAAACAATGTGGTAAAACTCAAGACAAGATGAATGACACCACGTTTCTACTAGATTATTAATGGTAGTAAATGGCGTGCTATAGATGGCCTAGGGCATCTTTTTTTTCGGTTTTGGCTCATTTTTTATTTTATTTCCGAAAACAGTTCCTCGTGAAAACTAATCATCCTGTATTATGCCCGGGGGCATTCCCGCCCCGGGAGGCCGCCCACGTCGCCCCGCCCGCGCGCTCCGGCCGGCGCGTGGCGGGGGGTTTTGCGTACGGCCAGGGGAGGCATTTCCCCTCTGTTTTTCGAAAATTACGTAAAGGTCCTTTTTTCTCGCGAATCGCGAAAAGGTCCCTGGATTTTTCAAAAAAAGACCCTGCGCATATTTATTTTTCGTTGATAACGATCCGCAGTTTCCGAAATTACATACAGGCCCTCGGTTCTTTCAAAACAACCCCTGATTTTTACGAAAAAACCTCTCTGGTATCCTTTTATTGCGAAAAGCCCCTCGCTTTTTTAAAAAAAAGCCCTACGCTTTCCTTTAGCTACGAATTTTCGCCTCTTTTACTTCGGTACACACGGTGGCTGGCGCGGCGTGCCGCCGCGCCTATGAGGCTAGTTGCAGCAATGACGCCTTTCTCAGCGCCAATATGAACGGTGCTGAGGTTTAACGTCTCAACGCCAGACCTGATGCGACATGGGAGTTAAGCGTGCTTGCTTTTTGAAAAAGGATCCACTACTATAAAAAAAAACTTATATTAGATGACTTTTCACAGACGATTCATCAAAACTATCAGTGTTAAATGTAATCACAGATAGTTTAGATTTAGAGACTGTCTACGTTGCTGCCAGCGCTAAAAACCATATGTGAAGAGATAATATCACATACAGTTCATAATGAGCACCGTCTGTGAAGTATCACAGACGGTTTTTTATTTAAACCGTCTGTGATAATGAAGTTATCACAGATGATTTGTATAAAAATCATATGTGATATGTTTCTCGTCTCACAATCCTCTTAAATTTCATAATCTCCCGCCTGAGTCTGAGCATGATTCCATTCTGAGACACCTTTAGTAAAATGAGTATAATTTTTGCATACGACGTCCGTTTTCAATGTTCTTATACTCGTTGGAAAGCTAACGAAGAGCCTGATAAAAAAATGATCGCTTATGCCAGTTGCCCTCTAAGTCCCCCAAAATTAGCCATCTTTAGCCTTAAATTTGCGTTGCAAGTTTTAAGTTTCTGTTTTTGCCAAAATTTTCAATCTTTCGTTCGGAATTTGGGGTTCGCCTCAACTATTAAGTTGTAGATCTCATCGAAACCTTTCAAAGGAGCATATATAAGCCATATAAAACTTTGCTATTTTATCTTTTGAGACTTGCTTTTTATATTGCACGGTATATACATATATTGTCTTCAATAATTATGTATCACAGACGGTTTGTGGTTGAAACCATCTATGATAATTACATATCACATATGATTTGTGGTTCAAACTATCTGTGATAATTATGTATCCCTGATCACTGGGCCTGTCGATCCTCTTGAACTCAATCCCAGCCAATAGAAACTGACCAACCCCCACCACATGGATTCCGCCAAAAAAATTTCCACTCCCGCCTCTCCCTCCCCTATACATACTCACTGAAACCTATCTTCTACCACACTCAAAATCTCTCTAGCCTCCTTACCGTCCTCCTCCTCGACCCCGACCCTTACGAAGTAGACGGCGCCGTGGATGCAGCTAGTTACCAAGATGGCACTCAAGTCGACGCTGGTGATGGTGGGCGTCAAGAACATCCAGCTCGCACGTTGCATCAGGGGCAAGAGGGCCTAGGCATAGAGGCCTCGTCGACGTGGTTGAGCTTCTAATGTTTGCTTGGATCTGTGTTTCTTCTATGTTCTTGGCATATTTAAGAGTTGGATTTGTATGATTAAAGGATGTGTTCTTGCCATGTGATAGGTAACTTACTTGTTATCTTATTATGCTATAATGGTAGATTCTAATCTTAATAAAAATAGAATGTGATGTTGTGTTTGCTGCTGTATTTGTTTGTTTTCAAAGGGCATAGCTAACATTTCTTGAGGCTAGCCAAAAAACAGAAAAATTTAGGTATACAATGAACTATCATAGATGATTTTATGGTATAAACAGTTTATGAAAGATTATCACAGATGGTTCGAACCAAAAATTGTCTATGATACTCGCACATCATAGACGGTTCTATCCACCATCCGTTTATGATTGGAGAGTATCATAGACTGTTCTATATACCAACCGTCTATGATACTTACCCATCACAGACGGTTGGTGGCTAGAAACGTCTGTGATATACGAGTATTACAGACGATTTTTGGTTCGAGTTGTTTGTAATAGTCTCCTTCACAGATGGTTCTTTATAAAAACCATTTGTGTTGTGACTTATCACAGACGGTTTGAAAACCGTCTATGGTGACTTCATGTCATAACTGATCCATAAACTCAGATGGCTCATGAAACCGTCTGTGATGATGTTTTTGAACCGTCCGTGGTGACCTTTTTTTATACTAGTGATCATTTTTGCAATTAGTTTTCATGAGGGGCTATTTTTGGAAATAGCATAAAAGGGGCCTGAAATAGGCAAAAACAAATACTAGGGGGATGTGGTAGTTGGTTTTCATGGGGACGTTCTTTTGGCCTGCAGCTTATAGTTTATGGTTGAAAATTTTTAATTCTAGCTGCTTGTGAGGAGAGTGTGAAAAGAGAGACACTCGCGTGCGATTTTGGCATATATAGCTGAAGTCGGTGCAGTGTCTACTACAATCGACTTGTAGATCTTATCTTGAAAAGGCACTCTGTTTAAAAGCTAGTTACTATAGATAAGCCATAAACCATAAGCCCAAAACAACGACCCCATATATCAGTTCTAGGCTTACAATGAAGACAGAAAACTCTTCGAGGTGTGGAGAGGGAGATCATTTTTCAATTCAATCTAAGTAAGGAAAATTGAGGATTTGTCACTGCGAATAGATGTAATTAAGGATTTGCCCTTTCGTGTGTCACTGATATGTGGCTCAGGATCCACCTATCAGTGACACATCGAGAGCAAATCTTCAATTGCAAGTATGTGGAGTGGTGGGCAAATCCTCAAATGTCCCATCTAAGTAACCTCAAGTGTAGGGATGGGAGGCATCCGGGCACTACCCTACATGGCTTGTTCCAAAGTTAATAACAATAAATTGCCTGTTTATATTTCTACCTCTTGCACAAACATTCCTTGTAGGTTTCATCGCTGTGTAGCCTTATTCACCTCAAAATCCATCAATTTTAGTATCAACTGTTCGTTTACCTGAGGTTCAGTGTGTTAGTAGTAGATGTGAAAAGTGGACACGAATTATCCGTATTATCCGGTTACCGTATTCGATAGGATGCAAATATAGTATAAATTTTTATATCCAATTAACAATTTCTATCATATTCGTATTCGAATTCGTATAAAAATATGGATGTGAATATTGTATACACTTTTACCATCCAAAATGTTATTTTATCCGAACTATCCATATTTGTATTCGACAAAACAATGTGCATATTTTATTACAATACAACAATTAGTTAGACAATTTTTTTAATTGAACGTGAATTTGTGTTTCTTTATGTGAAGTAAATGAATTGGAATGATTAAGCGTGATTGTACGAGGATAAAACATCATTAATATCTTTATAATGCATAAGTTATAAGGATATCTAGATCCGACTGAATTGAGTAGATATTCGATTCAAATTTATATTCGTTACAATATTCTATTCATATTTGAGAATATTCAGATTCATATTTGTATTCGTTTACAAATATGAATACAAATATGATTTAGCCACTATCCGATCTATATCCAATCTATTTTCAACTCTAGGTAGTAGCACCTATTAATCGTCTTTGTTACTATTTTTCAGCTGCCAAACGAGGGGCGTGTCGCTCACTGTGGCTAGCTGACAGTCGGAGCCAACAACCCAACTACAGACATTGTCCAGCGTGTGTACGTGGCAATCTTTAGTAGCATTTTGTCACATGCTACGTCTGTCTGGCGTGGAGGAATTTTGTTGCAGCGGGGAATAAGTATGAAAATGTATGAGCATTTTAGCAATTCGCCTCTGCATCGATTGGTTAGGAGGAATTTTGTTGCAGCGGGGAATAAGTATGAAAATGTATGAGCATTTTAGCAATTCGCCTCTGCATCGATTGGTTAGATGGACTTTGAGTTCACAAATGCAAAACCAATAAGGTTCAACTCCAGGTGTTTCACAGGGTTGGTAAATGGTACGGAAGCATTCGCAAACAGTAGTACAAATGTATAACCGAATGTTATATGTATGATATGCAAGAACATGCCGGTTTCATGAATCATCGAGCAATTTAGCAGCAGAAAATGATGACCGTGAGGCATGGGCGGATCTGCAATGGTGCAAGGGTGTTCAGCTAAACACCTAATTTTTTTTATAAAATACCATATATAATAGGTATATTAGATGTACATACTATTAGTTATGTTAAAACTATATTTTTATGCCTTCAAATAAATTCAGTCCATACTTTTCGTATCTCGCACGCAGCTCATGTAATACATTAAATCTATTTTTCTTTCCACCTCACCCCTCCTCACACCCAAAGAGGTAAAAATATAAACAAAATCTTAACATTTGTTCCATTTCTCATCTTGTGGTTGTCTGTGTGGGAGGCGGCTTCAGCCTTCGAGTGGCGAGCAGGCGGAGGTGCAGACTAGAGGTGAGTGACGACCGGCGGACGCGTACGTGGTGCCATGATGTGACAATAATCATGCGTGAGGTGGCGCGTGGTGCAAGGTGAGCGTGTGGCAATGCGGGCGAGCAGAGAGGTGTCACGGGCAAGCGGGCAATGGCACAACGAACACGGAGGTAGGGAACGGGCGATAGGAAGGGAGCAGCGCGGTAGCCGGGAGGGAGCGTGGCATTGGAAAGTGAGTAGAACTTCCAACTTATTGTCATCGTCTTCTATTCAAATCTAGGTGTGCTCCACCCCTCCACTTATTTTCTTTCTTGGTCTGTTTTGCTCCATGAAAGAAACATACAATTTCCTCTTAGATGGACAGTTCTTGCTAATGGAGAAAGAGCAAAAAAACGTAAGATCAACAAGATATACAACTCTCATTTATCTCTATAATTTGTTGTTTGATTCATATAATTATGCTCGCCTTATATCGCCTATTTCCTCATAAGAAATCATTAATTTCTGTAATTTATGTATTTTTATTATATCTACATACATGTATCGTTATATCAGTGTTTTGGGGGAGATGTTGCACAGCGGTATCGACGTATTCGAGTATTTTAGCTCTGAAATCCGATCATCCATCTTAAAAATTTTGGATCCGCCACTGCCGTGAGGTTAACTAGAGTAACTAAGCTCAGGAATTATGCAAGGGAGCTTTGTTAACGAGGAAATGACCATCCAAGATATTATTACTGAAATAGAAGAGGCAATCAGTACTGACAAGCTTATACAGAATGTGTCATATCAAATTAGTGTTATTGTCCCCTCTCCCAAACTAGAAGCACGGGTAAAACATTAAGGACCTGTTTTGGACCTGCAAATCATTGTTTACATTTCAAGGGTATCCATTCAAATCGGTGTCAAACCAAAGTTGCCTTAAAACAACAAGAAGATCTGGCGCCTTGTTATGAAAAAAAAGAAAAGAAATGCGCACATTGTCACGGGAAGAGATGGTTAAACTACAGTGATGTTTTGCCAAATACAAACACTATTAAATGGTTCTTTTGGTTTATTCGTGTATCGCTACCTGTGTGGATGTACGGTACTATCTCGTCAGACCGGATTGCGGTCCTCTATGTACTTCTACGTCAGTTTTAGATTAAGCTAGTATACACAGTTAAAATAATGATGATGAGTAACCAAATCACGATTCATAGTATAAATAAATTAATTGAGTATCTGCATTATGACCAGTTATTACAGCAATGGTCACATGAGCTCAAGTCTTACGAGCAGCGGAAAATAGAAAAATGCGATCAAGTTTGGATGAAATGGCCTATCAATTTGCCCACCGGCAATCGACTGAGGAATCATGTTGGGCAATTTTGTAATTTTCCTTAATTCCAAATTAAAAGAAATGAGAAAAGAAAATTCAGCCCAGGGCCTGCTTGTAAGAGAGAGATGGGGAGGAGACATAGTCACTTTGACCAGCGGCCCGAGCGAGGGGATCAGATCTGATCCCTCTCCTCATGCTGCTTCCTTTCTCTAGACGTTCGGTGGCGGCGCCGATTCGGTCTCCTCTTCTTGCGGATCTCGGGCAGATGACTTAGTGCGTTCATCCATGGCGGTCGAAATCTCGTCTATGAGTCCGGGCCTCTCTCTTGTCTTTAAATCGGATGGGAGATTTTGGGGGAGAGAGTAGAGTTCAAGGGGTTTCACCACTCGATCCAAAACTTCTGGTGAGAGTTTGGTTTTGGGATTGATTGAGGGTTCAACGGCTTTGCTTCGGCGATCTAGTCGAGCAGTGGTGCTCTTAGTCTTTGTTGGACCGAAATGGCGACAGAGGGGGGCGTGAATGTCGATTCTTAAAACTTGCCCGCAAGAAGTACCACCAAGAATCTTTCCTCCAATAGTTATAAACAGCTGTGAAGAGTGATTCAAAAACTCTGGAAGAAAACCAAGGCACAGGGAAGGAAACAGAGCAGAGAAGAGGCAACCAAAGCAAGCAGCTGCAAAAACCCTAGGGCCGGTCAGACCGCCCAAGCCATGCTGGTCAGACCGCTCGGCACAGGCTGGTCTGACCGCTTGGGGCCGGTCTGACCGCCATTGACCATCCGGTCAGACTGCTCCGAGCGGCCGGTCAGACCGGTCCTGCCCAGACTGCAGCCCAACAGCACACTGAAAATCCTGAAGCTCGGGTAAAAATTCAGAACTACAAAAATCAAGGGAAGAGGTGGATTTCTTCCATTCTTTGGACCCAAAGCAACTCTACAACAAACAAAATAAGATAAGGGCCTTGGGGAACAAAGAAATCACACCAAGAAACAATAATTTCAGATTTGGGTAAAAATATGAAATTTTGCAAGAACTGGATCAAAACCCAAATTACTCCCCAACCCTTGATCCTCTGACTATGAAACTTTGAGGATAGCAAGTTAATAGCATCTGGACTTTATATGCCAAGTTTCAAGCCATCTCAAGAAGGGAAACACAAAATGCACCAAAACCCTAGAAATGAAAATAAGTGCAGAGGAGACCAAAAACCAAAATCTGAAATCAAGGATGGACTCTTGGGATTTTTAACTGATCAAATGATCTTAAGGCATCATCCCAACATAGGGCAACCCATTTTTCATCATCCAGGCACAAGAAAACTTCAAATCACAAAAATAAGAAAATCACCAATGCAAGCATCGAAGAACACAGGAGCACGGGAGAAACTTCAGAGATTTCATTCATGGAAACAAAATGAATACAGAGGAGTCCCGATACGCATGGACATTAGAACCAGGGTTGATTACAAGCTAATCCATCCTTTCCCTCTCCTAACTCAAGAAACTCACAAGAACACTCAGTGAGAGGAGACACACACAGAGCATTACGGGAGACAAGCTACAGACCACCTCTGTCCATGTCTCTTACACATACCAACTCCTCACCAACTAAAGCCTAAAGCCAAAACAAACTCTCAAAGCTTCTTTTGGCTCTAGCAAACCCCAACTCTCTCCCAAAGCCATGGGAATACATGCAGCCACCAATACCTATTTATAGCCCTTGGCTAACAGGTTTCCAACCCGTTACGCCCGCTAAACCCGAACGGAACCGTCTCCCGCTTGTGTAGCCTTGCGAAATTACCAATTCGCCCCTCATGCACCTTCCGGGAAGCTTCCGCGCTCCTTGTCATCCACGACTCGTAACTACATCGAATCTCCGCCGTCTTCGACACATCCGACCGTTCTGACCTTGACACCGCCTGTGTCTAGTCCGGTCACCTCGTGTCTCACCACGACTCCACCTCGACGTCCTGCAGCCATCACATACAAGAAACACATCAAATAGTACCGCTCGACACATAAAAGCATAAAATAGCATAAAAGCATCATACTTACCCATGATGAAGTCCAAACCTATTGAATCAAAGAATAGGCATCCTAATCCCATACGACCAAGTTTGACCAAGTCCGACTGAGCCCGATTGCACCACGCAACGTCAAGGTCTGAACCAACCAAATCAAACTCGACTTTCCTAAACCGATGTCAATTACTCATCACACACATGGGATGACCTCCACATGGTCTCTCAATCTCCTACTTGATGAGTATATTGACAAACCCAGAAAAAGCGCAAAGTTGAGTTTGAAGAGAAAGTCAAATATGGTCCAAAGGAAGAAAATGATGCTAATGACCATGTCGACACAAGGAGCAAAAGAAAGAACAAGTTTTTCTCAAAGCTCCCAAAATAGCTTTTTCTCCGCTATTCTCCCCCCTTTTGGCAATAAACACATCAAGGATGCAAAAGAGAGAATAAGGTCACAAGAATGGATGAAATGGCTGAAGTTTGTTTATTTTAAGCATTTAGAGCCATGAAGATTATCCAAAATGACCATATGAGAATTACATCAAGCCATAACACATAAACATGCTATCTAGATCATGACAAGATATATATATATGCCAGCTAAACCGATGAGGTCATGTTGTAGGGGTGGCCCCCACCTAAGCCCAGCAGGCCTGTTAGAGGAATGCAAGGCCCAAAATGGGACATGTATAATGACACAAATACCCCTAAGGGAACACTCAGATGTAAGGGTATAATGGTAAAGGTACCCCTCATGTGGACATATATATACAACACAGGCCATGGGAAAAACCCTAAGCCATTACTCACCTAACTCTCCACTACCATACTTTCTCTCTCTGTTTGGTCTGTAACCACAACAGTTGGCGCCGTCCGTGGGGAGGACAGGAGCAAGCCTCCAGATCCGAAGGAGGATGGCACCAAAGAAAGCTTCACCATCGGCTATCGGAGAAGAAGTTGTGTGTGAATGATTGGGGCGGTTTGAAGGCACCATTCATCCCCCTCTATTGCCATTTCAGTCCTACACATATTGTCCTTTGGCTTGATTACATTATTCATACTGAGAGATAATAGTTTAATCTCTATGTTATTATCATGTCTTTGGATATATGCTATCTTGTATAAGTTTAACTTCGGAATTAATATTAGAAATTTGCTAAAATTGCTTAATTTGCAACAAAACGCGTACTCCGGGGTGTCCATCGTTGTAGCCATGCGCAGAAGTCATAATCCTCCTTGGCACTTTTGATATTTATTTGAGTGTAGTATATGAGTATATAAAGTACTCCGCAAATCTTGTGAATAATACAATCACATAGATGCAAGGCAAAACAATAAAGGCATATTAGGGTTCTTTGGTTTAAAACCACATTTTAAATTTCAAATAGACCACATTTTCCCAAAAGCAAACATTTGAAAAAAATAGTTGCAATAATTGAAACTAGATATTTTTTTAGTGAAGGTTCTAGCTACCAACACTAGTATCAAGGCTTTATCTGCTAAGGTTCAATAAATTTGGTTCCATCTACTTGACTTACTATAGCTGCTAGAATAAACACTTAAGAGCTTTAGCCACTCCCGGATTCCCAAACTATTGAGTTGCATGTACCAACCAGTTCGCCTAAAAGCTCACTTACTTCAACACTTCCCTCACATTTATGCTCTCTCAGGTCTAAGACGTGGAATAGAAGTGGGTTGCAGTTATTTTTTTAATTGCGCCAACCGGGTCTCGAACTCAAGACCTCTTAGTTTTGATATCATATTGAGTTGTATGCACCAGCTAGTTCACCAAAAAGTTTAAGATTGTGAGAAAAGACAGACAACGCACTTGTACTTAACACAAACGATCATTTTAAAACAAAACCATAAATATATATTGTAAAAATGCACCTTGCCTACTCTTGACCATGAGCATGGCTCCTCGAACAATTTTACACTCTATAAAGATTGTACACTTTACCCACAAGATACAATTAACTCACCATGTCTATCATGACTCACTATGCAACTGTATGCGATTGAGTGATCGTAAGAAGGCCTTTACAATGCGCTAACCCAACCTAACTCCGCCTACTAAGGTTTCATTGCTAAAGGGTTCCATGTACCTAGTCAGAAGCTCCCTCTTACTCCGTGTGAAAATAAATTGTCTCCATCCGATAACCACATTCAACCATATGACGAAGTCAAAGCTAGGCCATTGCAAATTAATCAACTAGATTATACCTATTTAGACTTGTGGTTATACTATACAGCTCAGTTTGGATAGACACATCGTCGATTCTTAATTGACACAGATAGAGCTATTACATTGTAAGTTCTCGTACTCCATGTGTATCTGTCTCAACTTACCATCACCCAAATCTAAATCAGTTTTACATTTTATTTTATTTTGTAAATCAATAGCTTTACTAGTTAATTAATTTATTGTTCCCTTTCCTTTATCATTAAACTACACCCAGATTAACTATTCAAGACAATCTTTGTGTAATACTCGGTCCATTAGCAGTGTGTCCCGTGTCAAGCTGTGGAGATGGGATATATGGTGGTGATCATTTGGGCTTATTTTTTGTGGCTTATGGCTGAAAAGCACTGTAGCTGGCTGAAAAAACACTGTAGCTGACAGATGCTTATTTAACATAATTAAATTTAAAAAAATTAAAAAAATATAAAAAAAATATGTTAGCCCATTATGTATAATACAAACAAATATGGGAAAAAAAGAACCGGCAAAAAAGCTCAATAAAAAGCCAAAAGTTCAGAAAAAGACGAAATTTATGAATAGTGAAAAATAAACCGGAAGCTAAAAACTGAAGCTAAATCGATCACAGCCCCACGTTCCAAGTCTAAAATCAGTTGTACTAGTATACAATTCTTGTCTAGTCCAACCATGGCACCTCGTGATAATCATTTTACGCATATTGATAACGAAAGTGTAAACATATAGTGCCATGTGTGTGGGGTCCACTCATGTGGAGGTTGGGCATTAAGCGATTGAGCCTACTATGTTACACTTTGATTGACAGAGAAATTGAGGTAGCCTGTTTTGTGACTGAGAATAACAATATACAAGTATGGGTGGGGTTCTTTTCGGCTATAGCTGATGGCTTTTGACTCTAACGTGAGTGTTTGTGCGAATGTACCGAATGCCGATAAATCGTTTCAAAAAGACTGTCTCGATAAGTTACTTAGAAAAGACGGTGGAGAAGTCTTTTCGTTTGTTTGTTCAGTAAAAACTATAAATCATAGGTCATAAGTTGAAAAGAAGGTGATCTATATATCAAGGTGAGAGTGAGTGATGCCACACTTCTAGGTGCGGATATGAAGCGTCATGGTCTTTCTTCAAAGAAAAAAAGGCCATTTCTTGGTTCAAGCTAGCTTAGGGTGTGTTTGGTTGCCTGAATCTCCTTCGTCCTGGTTGGGTAGATCCGTATAATCTGATAAAGAGCCTGTTTGGTTGCCTGTATGAGTGGATGCAGCCTGCATGAGCGGATGCAAAAATACGACATCATCTTGGATGGGTGGATACGCTCAAAATGAGCTTCACTGGCCATCCTGGATGGGTTGATGCAGTGTATCTTATACGGTCCCACGTGCCAGCCTCTCAGGTTTGGTAGACTGCATCCGCTCATACAGGCAACCAAACAGCATCTCAGTTTTTTTGCATCCGCTCATGCAACCTCACCAAACATCTTCTTTTTCTGAAATACGATTCCACTCAGCCTGCATCCACTCAGTCAGGATATACGATACAACCTCCATCCACGAACCAAACACACCCTTAAAGTATAAAACTGGGAGACACCAGGATGTCACTGCGTACTGGTGACCGTGGCCATGGCCATTGATGACAGTTCCGGAATTTTATACCTACTTTGTTTCTTTCGAGAACAGCATGCATGTCCACACACAATTATTCTATGCTGGCTTTGAACTAATCGATCTTACATAACCAAGCTCAGTTGGTGGCAGACCAAGAATCAAAATTTAAGAAAAGACTAATGAGACTTGTTCACTGATTTATCGAATACTGAGTTACCAACTTACGGTAGCCTACCGTATTGTCAGCATGCCGCCTGTAGACATTGCCTACCAGAGTGCCTGGCTGCCTCCTTGATTAATAAAACCATAGTATCCTACTCCTTTATCTAAACAAGAGGTAAATTTGTCACAATCAAAACTAGCTTACGGTAGCCTGCCGGCATTGCCTACTGGAGTGCATGGCTGCCTCCTTGATTAAATAAAATCATAGTGTCCTACTCCTTTATCTAAACAAGAGATAAATTTATCACAATCAAAACTAGCTTCTTATTTCAAGTGATATATAGGATTAGAGCAGTAGCGGACTCTTCCTATAAAACTAGCTTCTTAAGTAACTCAGGCGAGATTACAGTGAATCAGGGTTACCTTCCCTTCATCAACCTACCACACGCCCAAGTGTAAATCACAAGGTTTCATTTTTCTTTGTTAACCAAATCAATTTAGAGGTACTCCTCTGTCCAAAATGAGTATCAATTTTATCCAAGAATTCTCCATATAGTTTCTTGCTCTGGATCAACCTTGAAGCGTTTCCGTACGTTAGTATGTTATTGAGAAAAGCCACGATACACAAATAAACACCAAATAAATTCAAACAGAGATCAAAAGTTTACAAAAATTATACTATAGGAAATAGCATGATTTTACAAGAATTTAGAAATAAGAATCGCATTAATCGTAGTTTGTATGAGGGAGAACAAGCGATCGAAAGTTTTGCTTAAAGAAAAAATCATGGAAAAAGGAGATAGGGTACTGTGCTGACAAGTGGGACCTACACGCCAGTTTTAGTTTTCTTTATTCCGAAAACCTGATGTTTCTGACAAGTGGGGCCTGTATGCAGACAGCAGCTAATGTCAAATCCAGTTATAAAATCTGATGGGTGGTGTCCACGTGTCAAAGGCCGTGGGACTACGGACCAGATTCATCTAATGCTTGCCAAGTTGTAGGACCCATGAGCCATAGACTCAAATCAAGTGCTAATTACATTAGGTCACCCTTGGCAATGCAATACTAGCAACTGAGCCGTCCTACCGGTGGGCGGACTGCCGAACCTTCTTCTCCAATCAGCTAAAATACGCGGAGAGAAGCAAGGGAAGGCAGCCACCATGGCCTGCCCTATCGCTGGGTCCGCCTCTCCCACGACCAACGGGGGGTGCCTGAGCTCAGCTGTAGCAGTGGATGGCGCTTGCTAGCACGGTAGAGCCATGCCGTCGACGAGCACTGCTTTTGGTCCCTTGTGGGCCGCTCTACTGGATGACAAGTGGGCCTCCGATCTGTCTCTTTTTTTATTCTGGATCCCCAATTTTCACAGCCCAATCCCAAACCTCTCTCGTCTCGAGCTCCAGCCCATCCTCTTCCCTGAACTCTTCTCCCTATCTCCCCGACGGCGGCGGCGGCGGCTATTGCTTCCCCGTCCGTCTCAGATTCTCACGCCAACGTCGTTTAACTCTCGAAGCGAAGGAATTCTTCTCTCGTCGGCGTCGTTGTTGTCCTCCGCTCTGCCGGACTGGCGTGGAGTGGAGATCCATCCGGACTTGGATTGATCTCTTTTTTCGCTGGTAAGGAAACCCTAGCTTGCTTGGATTGTTGTTCTAAGAGCGAGCTTTTTCCTGGGGAATCTGTTCTTTGCTGTGAGCAGCCTCATCCAAATCTTCCTTTCTGGGATGGATAGTCCAGTCCATGGAGTTTGTTGCGGATTTGTTTGCTGCGTTGTGGAGCACCAGTAGCTGTTTATTTTCCATATTTTTTGGGGGTTCAACTGAACCCCCATGCCCCACGTTAGGTCCGCCCCTGCTAGCATCCGTTGAAAATAAGTAGTTGTTCTGTGATTTTTTTCAAACATGATTAGAGGTTACATTTTTCTGTTGTTCTGTGATTTTTTTTCAAACATGATTAGAGGTTACATTTCTCTGTTGCTCTATCTCGCTGTAGAATCTGCCCTTTTTTTATTCACTATTCATCTTGTTATTGTAATGCAGCAGCTACCAAGTAAGAGAGTAATGGACAGACCCTCTTTTGATGTTCACAGGGCGGCGTCTTCCCATCAGCATGTGATGGCAGGACCCGCTACTTTAGATCCTCGACGGGCTGAGGCCGCCAGCAAGCACGTTAGGGCACTCAACACCCAGTTTGCGAGGTTGGTCACTTCTTCACCTGCTAATTTCTATGGTTTGTCTTTCATCATATGAATCACATCACCATCTGTAATTTGGTGTCCATACACGTCATCCTAGCAAGTTTGCTCATTCCGTTATGCTCAAAGAATTTCTGACTATCTATGCGCTTAGTCATGCTATAAAAAATCAAATCATTGGTTAATGCCATATTTTTGAAAGTCCTCCAATACAATTTTAGAAAGTTGCCTTTCCAGTTTTCATGCCGCATATCCTTAAAGGAGCACTCAAATATTTATTTCTCATTCAGTGTGTAATAAATGGTACTAATCCAGATGTTTTATTTTGAGCAGCTGGGTACAATCACAGTTGCAAAACCATCCAGCCGAACTTTGGGAGGACGGCTTGAAAGATTACATATCCCATGCTTCTGAAATCATGGTAAGCTTCAAAGGCAGTAAATAGAGTTGGCACGGTATTTTCCCCCCATCACATTCATGTAAAACTTGTAAGGAATTTTCCTTTTGAGCACTGCATAATTACAGATCTAATGTCGTTTGTCCCTACCGATGCCATTTATCACATCAACTTTGTTTTGCGCACTTGTGTTCTGATTCACGAAATAGAACTACTTGCTATTTAAGCTGTGTATTTTTTCGTCAGGGTTTAAACTGTGTTGATTACATATTATTCAGCACTTACTATTATTCAACTCTCATGATCTCTTGAACATTTCCTAGGTAGTCTTTTGGCATTATATTGCCTAGGTAGTCTTTTGGCATTATAGATGCTTTGTCAACAGTTTGTTAGTCAGATTTCTCAATATGTCTCCTGTTATTGTTTGCTCTTGTTAGGAAAAATTTAAGGATGTTGTCGATTGGCTTAGGCAAAATAAAGCAGGTTCAGCAGCTGTTTCATCCCCAAGTGCACCCAATGATGGGAAGACTACTTTGCCATCAACTGTTAATAGCAAGTTCATGGAACAGCCAGGTTCTGATAACAGACAGAAGGGTCCAATTACAGCAGCTAGCTCCTCACCTTTTCAGAGTTCAAGCTCACAGAACATGTTTTCATTCTCTTCTCATCAAAAAACGCCAGCTTTTAGTGGTATAACTATTCACCTCTTTATGTGCCATATTTGTGTTTACATTTGATGTAGATTTTTCTTGCAGACATATTAATTGTATATTTATATTAGTTGTGTCATAATGGTGTGCAGGCATATTTGGTGACAAGAAGAACATGCCTGGTGAAAGTGGTAAACCGCCTTTCCAGTTTGGTGCAAATAATGGCTTTTCGGCACCAAACATGCCATCCATTTTTTCTTCTTCAGGCGCTCAAAGTTTTAGCATGCAAAGTCCAACGCTGTTTTCAGTGAACCAACAACCGGTTCTCTCTGGTATTTTTCTAATTTTTGTCATTAGCGCTCTTTTTCTGCATATATTTGGGGGGCGGGGGGAGGGCTTTTGATTGGAGAGATAATGCTTTGTATTGTAGTGCCTTGCTGCCACTGTAGCACAAAGGTTGTAGGAGCGATGAATCATCAACCCAGCCAAATCTACTGGGCTATGGTTTATGTGTTTCACTGTTCTATTTAAAAGTTGATCACTTCATTACTTTTAAGAACCATTTACATTCTGCCTGAAGGACTCAGTAACACAATATCCTTTATGTAAGTAATGACAAAGGAAAAAAAGAATACACATGAGAGCTAATATTCATCAATATTCTGGGACCTAGAAGTTATTCCTGTGTGCTTATATTTGATCTAAGTATCAAATTGGCATTTTTAACGCAGTGTAGCAAATGTTGCATTTTGCAAGCATCATTCTTGCAATTCAGAAAACCAAATTGTTATTGGCTTGAGGCATTTCTTGCTTTTTTCTAACACGCAGCTTCTCCTTATCCTGCAACTTATCTGCCTTTTATTTTTATGGAATATTAAGTTTTTTTATTGCTGCTTTATCAGGTAACCAAAGTACCGCTGAAGCTTCAGGTGATGCAGATGAAGGTGAGTATCGAACAATGTATTAATTTATTTGTCCCTTCCATGTCTGGTTGTTACTTTTGGTTTTAAATAATAATTTCTCCTCTTAAAAGAATTTCTTTTCTTTTTCAATGTGAAATTTCCCCATTTTTGGTTATGGTTGTCCACTTACTTCATAGTCTCTCATTTGAATGATCAGATGCTGAACCTGAGCAGCCGAGCAGCCCTTCTGTAAAGAAGGCAGAAGAGAAAGGAATCGTTGTTGTTCATGAAGCCAAATGCAAGGTGTATGTGAAGGTATCCATTCTTTTCTGTGTACTATCTTGCTTTTGTTCGTAGAATTATAATTTGTGTTTCTTGATGCCGCTGCCCAAGTAGGCAACTACTGTACAGTATATGCATGGCACGTAGTTTCACAATTCTTTTTCCATTCATGTAGCATGACGACGCTGCCAAGGGTTGGAAAGACATTGGTGTTGGTCAGCTCTCCATCAGATGTAAAGAAGGAGCAGAGAAAGCGTCCAAAGAGTCCAGTCCAACCATTGTTATAAGAAATGATGTATGTGCGCTAATCCAAGTGCATTTGTCTTCCATTCAGTGGTGTTATTATTTTATTATTTATCTTTCCACTGTATGCAAACTTGAAATCCATTTGCTATATCGTTCCACTTCCATAATTGTTAATACAAATGCTGTGTTTGCCCAACTTTTCTGTTGTATAAAGTAAGTCAAGTGAATTTGTCTTAGGTTACACAGAGTACTACCTGTCCTTTCATTTTATTTGGAACTTGAGTACCATGTATCAAATTTGTCCTAATATTTCGATCAATTTTTACTGGCTAGTACTGTGAATATTTTTTGCTCTGTTCTTTGCATACAGTTATGCTTACACTTCTGTAAGATTGTTTCTGGTTGTGGACAAGATACTAATGGCTGATTAGTGATTACTGGTAACAGGTGGGCAAAATCCTTCTGAACGCTCTGATCTACAAGGGTATAAAAATGAATGTTCAAAAGAACACTGTTGCTTCAATATTTCATACTGCAGTAAGTAACTATGGTCCATAGAGCTTAATTTTTTTTCCCTTTGGGGAGCAGTAACCACATAGTTTGATATTTGGTTTTCAGACTTGTACATTTCATCAACAATCTAGTGTGATGCATCTGGAAATATGATATGCATTACTTGTATTCAAACATATTTTCTACGTTCTTTTTTTTGGGTCGTTAGAAGAACCTCTGCACTTTTCTATTAAACTAGGTTAAGCAGAATTTTTGCTATTGGATGGGAGCTAGTTTGGGTTTCATTCCATGAAAAGATGGCATGATTTTTACGTTAACTTGTCGAGCCTAACACAGCCCTCCTTTTTTCCTAGCTTGGGATAGGCTATGTAGAAAACTACATAGGCGGAAAACTACATAGGCGGACAAGTAGTGCCTAAGAAGGACATGTTTTGTTATTTGGGATCGATGCTACAGTGGGACGGTAAGATTGATGAAGACGTGAGCTACAGGATATGAGCTAGGTGGGTGAAATAGCGTCAAGCATCTAGTGTCCTGTGTGACAAAAAGTCCCTCAAAAGTTAAAGGTTAAGTTCTGTAGGACGGCGATCAGACTCGCGATGCTATATGGAGCAGAATATTGGGTGACTAAAAGACAACATATATAGAAAATGAGTGTAGCGGAGATGAGGATGCTGTGGTGGATATGTGGTTACACAAAGCAGGATTGCATCCGCAATGATGATATACGTGATAGGGTAGGGGTAGCACTAATTGAAGAAAAACTTGTCCAGTGGAATTTTAAGTGTTAGACATCCATATATGGCACCTTGTGTATTTATGGTTAGAGAGATATTAGATGTATATTTGGTTAGAGAGAGATGAGGAGATCTGATTGGTGCTATTTCTATAAACCACAAGATCTCCTCACCCCTATATAGTCTGTACACTACGTCTCTCATCTGAATCAATCTATATTTTCCACTCAATCTCATTTGCTTACATGGTATCACGAGTCTAGGTTAATTACCTGATTCACCCTTCCGCACCAGCGCACGCCTTTTCTCTGGCGCTGTTGCTCCCAGCGCGCGCCTCTTCCCTGGCGCTGCTGCTCCATGGCTACCAGCGCTCCTCCGGGTGACCCCATCGTCGATCCCGACGGCGACGCTGCCACCAATGCCGCTGCTGCTGACCTCAAGCGCGCGGAGGAAGCCCGCGCCGACAAAGCGGCCCGCGAGCACGCGGCCAGGATTGCCCTCACCGCCGCTCTCACTCGTGCACAAGAGGCCGAGCGCGAGGCTGCCCTCGCTCAGAAGGAGCGCGATGCGGTCGACGAGCGCATCCGCGCCGCCCTCGAACGCGCTGCTCGCGAGCGCGCGGCGGCCGAAACCCCCCAGGACGACGACGCCGGCGATGACGCCGGCACCGACGCCGCCACTCACGCTGGCGACCCCCCTCTTCTCGAGGCCCTTCTCCACCACGAGGCTGCTGCGCTCAATCTGCACGTGCAGGCCGTTGCCGTGCAGAATATCCGCGCCCTCGTGCCCCTCTTCCTCGATCTGAACTCCACCTTCTACGCGAGATGGCGCGAGTCCTTCCTCCTCACCGTCGGCAAGTTCTCCCTGCAGCAGCACGTCCTCTCCGATGACGCCGCGCCCCACTCTCCAGACTGGGGGCGTATGGACTGCGTCGTGCGGACTTGGCTCCTCGGCACCATCTCCGACGACCTTGCCGACGCCGTCTCCGAGCGTGGCGCCACCGCGGCCTGGCTCGCCATAGAGTCCCAATTCTTTGGGAATCGGACGACGCGCGCACTCTTCGCCGACCAGGCCTTCCGCTCCTTCTCCCAAGGCGACCTCTCGGTCTCTGAGTACTGCCGGCGCTACAAGCGCATGGCGGAGGACCTCCGCGACCTCGGCGAGCCCATCTCCGACCACACACTCGTCCTCAACATCATCCGCGGCCTCAACGCCGCTTCACCGCCCTCGGCCGTCACCTCCGGCGCAGCAACCCCCTCCCCACCTTCCTCCAAGTGCGGGACGACCTCCACCTCGAGGAACTGACCATGGAGAAGACGGCTCCCGCCGCGGCGCTCGCCGCCATCGCGGGTCACGGCGGTCCTGCGCCCTCCTCCGCTGCCTCGTCCGCTTCTACTGCACCGCCTTCCCAGAACACCCAGCAGCAGGCGGCTGCTGGTAATGGAAGCCGCGCGCCTAAGCGCGGCAAGCGCGGTGGCAAGCGTGGCGGCGGCGGCAGCGGCTCCACCGGCAGCGGCGACAGCGGCGGCTTCAATTCCGGGGGCGCAGGCGCCTCCTCCCCTGCCAGACCGAGCCAGGTCTCGGGCGCTCCGTGGCCCACTTTCTACAACCCTTGGTCTGGGTCCATTCAGATGTGGCCCGGACCACGGGCTCCCACGGCGCCTTCCCGTCCTGCTGGGCCGACCTATCAGCCACACGCCTTCCTGGCAGGGCCCCAAGGACAGTGGGACGGCCAGTGGGGCGTGCCTCCCCCCAACAGTTATGGGTCGCACGGTTGGGACCAGCAAACCCTCGCCGCCAACTTCCAGACGATGTCCCTCCCGCAGCCACAACAAAATGAGTGGTATTTTGACTCCGGTGCTACAAATCATATGACTGCCGACGCCGGTATACTTACTCCCACTTCCACTCATTCCTTTCCACGTCACATTATTGTCGGCAACGGGCATTTACTTCCCGGTACCTCCACTGGCGTCGCTCATTTTCCAAATAACCTTCATCTTAATAATGTTCTTGTTTCCCCGAATCTTATTAAGAATCTTATTTCCGTTCGCCAGTTCACTTCCGACAATAACTGTTCCATAGAGTTTGACCCTTTTGGCTGTTCTGTGAAGGATCTTCCCTCTAGGAGAGAGATCGCCAGGTGTAACAGCTCCGGTCCACTCTACCCGTTGCAGCTTGTGGCCTCCGCTTTCCATGCCACCACCTCCTCTTCGCTTTGGCATCAGCGTCTCGGACATCCTGGTCATGAAGTCCTGTCTCAGCTAGCACACTCTTTTGGTCTTCCTTGTAATAAAAGTACTAGTGACACCCTTTGTCATGCGTGTCAGCTCGGTCGTCATACACGTCTTCCATTTCATGCGTCGTCATCACGAGCCACTCATAATTTTCAGTTAATACATTGTGATCTTTGGACCTCACCCATCACTAGTGTCTCCGGCCATAAATATTATTTGGTTATTCTTGATGACTGCTCGCACTATCTTTGGACGTTTCCGCTACGACTTAAGTCTGACACTTTCTCCACTATTTCTAATTTTTTTGCTTATGTTCGCACCCAGTTCGGTGTCACCATCCAAGGGGTCCAGTGCGACAACGGCCGCGAATTTGATAATTCACGCGCCCGCATGTTCTTCCTCTCTCATGGCGTCCACCTGCGCATGTCCTGCCCCTACACCTCGCCTCAAAACGGTAAAGCTGAACGCATTATCCGCACCACAAACAATGTCGTTCGCTCCCTCCTGTTCCAGGCTAGCATACCCCCCACGTTTTGGGCTGCGGCTCTTAGCACTGCAACCTATCTTCTGAATATTCTTCCCACCAAAACACTTAATTTCTCTACGCCGCATTTTTCCCTTTTTGGGACCCAGCCATCATATGAGCACCTACGCGTTTTTGGCTGCAAGTGCTATCCAAACCTTTCCGCTACTAGCGCTCACAAACTTGCCCCTCGTTCTGCCTTATGTGTATTTCTTGGATACTCCCTCCACCACAAGGGCTATCTTTGTCTTGATCGTCACACAAACCACATCATCATCTCCCGTCATGTGACCTTTGACGAATCCTCTTTTCCCTTTTCCGAGGATTCTTCTCCCAATCGCGCGGCCTTTGATTTCCTGGAGGATTTTCCTAACCCCGTATCGGTTCCCTTTGCACCGTCACCTTGTTTGCTGCCTGCAGGTACACTTTCCACCGCACAGCCACGTGCGGCCCCAGGTGCCCCGGACTCCCCCAGGCATCACGTCCCGACCATGGCGCCCCCACCGGTCAGGGTATAGCCCACCCCAGCAGTGCATGCCACGCGTGCTCCCGGTGCCCGGCTCCCTGTTGTGCACCCGCCTTCTGTGCCGCGCTCGGACGGTGGGCTCCTCGGGTCGTGCCCGCCTGGTGGGCCGCAGCCGTGCTCGTCTCCTTCAACCACGCCACCTGCTGCATCGCACAGCCCCGGCGTCCCGGCGGCCTCCCCGGCCTCCTCGCTGCCTCCTGGACGGTTTGGCGCCGTCTACTCCAGGCAGCGGATAGCGGACTTCTCGCCGGCCTCTCCGCGGTTTCGTGCCGTCTACACCCGGCGTCCTCCGCCAACGGCGTCGACCTTCGCGCCCGCATCCATGGCGCGCGTCACAGTGCCAAACCCGACGCCCGCACCGCCAACTGAGCCTCTTCCCGCCAGTGCTCTACCAGTACCTCCTGTGGCAAATCAGCATGCCATGGTCACACGCGGGAAACACGGCTTCCGACAGCCGGCACTGTTCCAGGCCGCACCGCTGTCTCCAGTTCCCAGGACTTACCGTGCTGCCCTCACTGATCCAAATTGGCGAGCCGCTATGGAAGCTGAACACTCAGCTCTTCTGTCCAACCACACGTGGGATCTTCTTCCTCGACCGTCTCGGTCCAATGTGGTGACAGGCAAATGGGTGTTCAAACATAAATTCAAAGCTGATGGGTCCTTTGAGAGATACAAGGCGCGTTGGGTTCTTCGTGGATTCACCCAACGTCCCGGTGTTGATTTTTCTGAGACTTCAGTCCGGTCGTCAAGCCTGCTACTGTACGGACTGTTCTTTCTTTGGCTCTCTCACGCTCCTGGCCTATTCATCAGCTCGATGTCAACAATGCCTTCCTGCATGGTACCTTGTCAGAGACAGTTTACTGCGCTCAGCCCTCCGGATTTGAAGATACTGCTCATCCTGATTATGTGTGCCGACTTAATCGTTCTCTTTATGGACTTAAGCAGGCACCTCGCGCTTGGTACAGCAGGTTTGCTTCCCACCTTCTGCAGCTAGGTTTTGTTGAGGCCAAATCAGACACATCCCTGTTTGTCCATCGTCGTGGAGCGGACACTGTTTACCTCCTGCTCTATGTTGATGACATTGTGATAACAACCTCCTCTACTGCTTTACTCCGGCGTACCATTGGCGCTCTTCAGCAAGAGTTCCCTATGAAGGATCTCGGCGTCCTTCATAACTTCTTGGGTATGCATGTTCAGCACACGAGCTCGGGTCTCTTCCTCTCTCAGCGGCAATATATGATTGAAATCCTTGAGCGTGCTGGTATGGCTGACTGCAAGCCTTGCTCAACGCCTGTTGATGTGAATCCAAAGCTCTCAGCAGATGGTAATCCTGTATCTGATCCTACGGATTTCCGCAGCCTTGCAGGCGCTCTTCAGTATCTGACTTTCACCAGGCCATCTGACTTTCACCAGGCCAGATGTCGCTTATGCAGTTCAGCAAGTCTGTCTTCACATGCATGATCCACGAGAGCCACACCTTGCCGCCCTGAAGCGCATTCTACGCTACGTCTGTGGCACCTTGCACATGGGTCTGTTCCTGCGCTCCTCCCCTCAGTCCGAACTGGTGGTCTACTCCGATGCTGATTGGGCCGGTTGTCCTGATACGCGCAAGTCCACCTCAGGCTATGCAGTGTTCCTTGGTGACAATCTGGTCTCTTGGTCGTCCAAGCGTCAAAACACCGTCTCTCGCTCCAGTGCCGAAGCTGAGTACCGAGCTGTTGCCAACGCCGTCGCAGAAGCCACCTGGTTACGCCAACTCTTGTCTGAGCTGCACACTCCATTGCGCAAGACAGCCTTGGTGTATTGCGACAACATCAGCACTGTCTACATGTCTTCGAACCCCGTTCAGCACCAGCGCACCAAACATGTGGAGATCGATCTACACTTCGTTCGGGAGCGTGTTGCACTTGGTGATGTCCGTGTCCTCCATGTCCCTACGACATCTCAGTTCGCCGACATTTTCACCAAGGGGCTGCCTTCGTCAGTCTTCACGGAGTTCCGGTCCAGTCTAAACGTTCGTTCTACCGACGATTCGACTGCGGGGGTGTGTTAGACAGCCATATATGGCACCTTGTGTATTTATGGTTAGAGAGATATTAGGAGATGTATATTTGGTTAGAGAGATATGAGGAGATCTGATTGGTGCTATTTCTATAAACCACAAGATCTCCTCACCCCTATAGTCTGTACACTACGTCTCTCATCTGAATCAATCTATATTTTCCACTCAATCTCATTTGCTTACATTAAGGCGTACTAAAAACGTAAAAAGAGACAGAGGTCGACCAAAACTGACGTGGGAGGAAATAGTTAAAAGAGACTTGAGGGATTGTAATGTATCTAAAGAATTAGCTTTGGATAGGAACGCATGGAAGTTAGCGATTCACGTACCGGAACCATAAGAAAGTTAGGGGCAGTGTTTTAGGTTCTCAGCTCAGATAGCAGGATGTACAGTTTAGGGTTTTAGCATTGTAAGTTTTTATTTTAAGGCTCTCATCTCTTTGATCTTGAAAATGTTTCATTCTTAGCTTATCCTAACTTGTTTAGGATAAAAGGCTTTGTTATTGTTGTTGTTGTGGATGGGAGCTGGTTTGTTTTAATGAATTAGCATATCTTCAGAAGCAGAATCTAACATATCCTGGTTCTTGTTACCCTGGTATATGGACTTGAACATTAAAATCATGACTTCATGTAAACTTGGATCTATGTTTTGCAATTTGTGCATATTATAATGCTTCCAATTGTACTGAACTTAGTCATATGCTTCCAATTGGCTGATTCATGCTATATTTTCTTAGGATGTGCAGTCAAGTGAATCAGGCAGTTCCACCGTTGTAGCTCGAACATACTTGCTCCGATTGAAAAATGAGGAGGCGGCTATGAAGTTGTCAGCAACGATCAAAGAGAACGCGCCATTGGACTGATCCTTTATGGCTTGGATAATCTCATTGGTGTGCCAAGAGTGGCGATGTTTAGAGAAACGCCTTCGGTAACTTCCTGCAATAGGCAAAAAGATGCCTTGCAGAGTTTTGCCACAGGGTTGCACCCAAGTAGCACGCCGAGATAAAATTTTGTGTTGCCTGTAAGTCTAGCTGGCCATGTATTACCTTTTATTCCCTGATTATGTATCATCTCTGGCACAGATAAGATTATTAAGCATGTTTAGAGCATCATGTTTAATGTCACCTGAGGCAGCAACTTTGTATCGATAGTGACTTAATTCACATGGTTGGAAACCTTACTTGGAGTCTTATCTTGTGCCAAGAGCTACAACTGTTACCATTTTCCGTTATTTTCGTTACTGTTACTCGTAACCCCTTTTGTCATTTGGGTCACTGGAAACAATTGTTCTGGCATGTGAGGGACATTGCACACTCCATATAAGCAATCCTCAGGGTAGTACCAGCCTTATCGATGAAATGAAACCCTAGTATTATCTACTTTTGCCTTGTTTATTTGCTTTTCCTTTCCATGCAATTTCTTTTTGAATTTTCTCAAATCTTGTTCTGAAATCAATTGAGTTTTTCCCCAATTTTCTTGGGGTATGACAGTTTGGTATCAGAGCATAGCGAATCCTTGGCCATACCTGATCTGAGCTGTTGTTGAGTGGTAAGGGTTGGGAAACACGTTTCCTCGGTAAAATTCTGGATCTAGCTCAGAAAGGCTTAGATTGGTGTGGGAAATCTGGTATAGTCGATAACTAACAGAGAGGGTTTGGGAGGACTCGCGTCTCTTCCTACAAAATTCCATATCTGTTAGGGAGATGATAAGATTTGGGAGTTGAGTTGCCTAGAGGAGGAAGATCCATGGAGGAGACCAGATCTGGTCCAACCAGTGAAGTGGATGAATTAAAGAAAGTGGTGAGCCACATGCAGCAGTAGATGGAAGAGAATTCCATGCAAGATCAAATGATTCAACTCCAAGATCAGGTGCAGAGGAACTCGGCACAGATGGGTCAAGTGATGGATTTACTCAAATCCTTGGTGGAAAAGAATGGGCCAATAGAAGTGGATAGTGCTGCAGGTTTATTGGAAGGAGAGGGGAACCATTTGGGGTAGTTTGATGCAAGACCATACACCCAAATTGAGGTACCTCATGCAACATTAGGTAGTGGATACTCTATTGCACCAAATCCTACATCCGCTCCACACTTTTCTCAAGTAAGTTTTAATTCTACCATTGGACCGAATAGAATTCCTGTTAGCCCTGCCTTCTTAGCTAATGGCACATATGGAGTTAATGTCTTCCCGTCTGTCATGGCACACAACACCTCAGTTAATAGCACATTTGGGGTTAGTGCTTTTCCTCCAGTCATGGCTGGTAATACATTTGCACCATAGTACATCACTTCAAATCCTCCTTATGTACCTTCGTACACCCCTCCACTTTATAATTATTCTAGACACCCTGGTATGGATAGCCCAATCCCAATGAACTACCCTGGTGCTACTTGGAAGAGCTCAGGGCGTAGCGGAGATTCCGGAGGGGATAGCGGTGGGAGATGCCCTGGTGGCGGGGCTGCAGCCCTAGGCGGCGTGAGGGCGCCGTGAGGGATCAGGCAGAAGATGCGCGGGAAGTAGATGAGACAGATTTCCAGGTAAGCCTTGCAACGATTGTTGCCTTGCTTCCCCCTATTTCCATGACAGTTGGAGAGTATTTATCCTCCCCTTACAAAGCAATCCAAATCCTACACTGTTACGGATAAAAAGGAAATAACCCTAATGCAGATAGATCTATGGCCTAGGGCCCCCTAATGACCGGTTTGTGCTCCCTGCGCGCGCGGCCTGCGCGTGTATGTGATGCCGGTCATAACATCTCTCCATGCCTCCGCAAACAGCTCGTCCTCGAGCTGAACGTTGGGGTAGTTCTCTTGAAAAATCGGCAGCTGCTCCCAGGTGGCGTCGTCGGTGGACATCCCGCGCCACTGCACCAAGACGTACCAGACACCGCGGCGAAGCTGGGCGCGCAGGACGCGCTCCGGGGTGGGCAGCAGCCTGCCGTTGTGCGTAGGCGGCACTGGAGGCGGTGTCGACGGAGGGTTGCCGTGGAAGGGCTTAAGCAGCCCCACATGGAAGACATCATGGAGCCTGGTGCCCTCCGGGAGCTGGAGCCGGTAGGCCACCTGCCCAATCCGCTCCGTGACTTGGAATGGCCCCGCGTAGCGCGGTCCGAGCTTTCCCTTGGGCCGGGGCTCCAATGATTGTGCTGGTCGGTGTAGGAGGCGCAACCACACCTAGTCGCCTACCGCAAACTCTAAATCACGGTGGTGGTCGTCGTAGTAGCGCTTGGCATACTGCTGCGCTTGGAGGAGGCGGTCGCGAACTGCCGCAAGAAAGTCATCACGGTTGCGTAGGAGGGCGTCAACCGTGTCAGTCCTGGCGGCTCCGGCCGTGTACGGCAGCAGCGGCGGAGGAGGCCGACCGTAGACCACCTGGAATGGAGTGGTGCGCAGCGTGGTGTGGAACGAAGTATTGTAGCAATACTCCGCCCACGGTAGGCAGTCGACCCATGCGCGAGGCTGGTCACCCGTGACACAGCGTAGGTACATGGCGATGACCTTGTTGACGACCTCGGACTGGCCGTCTGTCTGAGGGTGAAAGGCCGTGCTCAGACGGAGTTTGACGCCTGCCATCTTGAAGAGGTCGCGCCACATGTGACCGGTGAAGACCGGGTCGCGATCGCTGACGATGGAGGTGGGAAAACCGTGGAGGCGGACGATCTCATCGAAGAAGGCCCTGGTGACGGATGTAGCGGAGTATGGGTGGGCGAGCGCGATGAAGTGAGCGTACTTGGAGAATCGGTCGACGACGGTGAGGATCACAGACTTCCCGTGTACCTTCGGCAAACCCTCGATAAAGTCCATCGAGATGTCAGCCCATATCTGGGATGGTATGTCGAGGGGTTGCAAGAGGCCAGCCGGCTGCATGGTCTTCGTCTTGTTGCGCTGGCAAGTGATGCAGGAGCGCACGTAGTCCCGCACAAGCGCCCTGTCGCCGGGGATGTAGAAGTCCGCCCTCATTCGTTGGAGTGTCTTCTGGATGCCTTCGTGGCTGGTCGCATGAGCCAGAGAGAGCACCTGGTTGCGCAAGTCGTGCCACGCAGGCACGAAGATGCGCGAGCCGTAGAGCAGGAGCCCGTCGGCCGTGCGCCATGGCTCCCCAATGGCGCCGTCCTGGAGCTGCTGGCGGAGCCCGCGCGCCTCCTCGTCGGTGGCCGTCGCAGCTCGGATCTCGTCGAAGAGGTGGAAGGAGGGCCCCGAGATAGCATGGAGTGCGGCTGAGTCTGAGTCGCGGCGCGAGAGGGCGTCTGCCACCGTGTTGAGGCGCTCGGGCCGGTATTCCATTGTGAAATCGAAACCGAACAGCTTACTAATCCACTGGTGCTGCGAAATTGTCGAGAGACGCTGGTCCAGCAGAAACTTGAGGCTGAAGTGGTTGGTGCGGATGAGGAAGTGTCGTCCCCACAGGTACGGACGCCAGTGCCGAACGGCCTGCACGAGGCCTATGAGCTCCCGCTCATATGCCGCCAGCTTGAGATGGCGGGCGGCAAACGACCGGCTGAAGAATGCAAGGGCCCCGGCATCCTGGTGGAGGACGGCGCCAAAGCCAGCGCCCGAGGCGTCGCAGTCGACGATGAACAGCTGGTCAAAGACAGGCATCTGTAGGACCGGTCCCGTCGTCAGGGCGTGCTTCAGCGCCTGGAATGCTGCCGCGGCATCGTCCGACCAGGTGAAAGCGTCCTTGCGCAGGAGCTTTGTCAGAGGTGCCGCGATTGTGCCGAAGTCCCGGATGAACTTCCGGTAGTAACCAGCGAGGCCCAGGAACCCGCGCAGACCCCGAGTCGAGCGGGGCACCGGCCAGGAGGCAACGCCGGCCACCTTATCGCTGTCCATGGCGACGCCGTCGGCGGAGATGACATGGCCGAGGTAGGCGACCGAAGGCGCTCCGAAAGAGCACTTGGAGCGCTTGAGGTGCAGGGAGTGGGCGCGGAGCGCATCGAAGACGAGGCGGACATGCTGCAAATGCTCGGACCATGAAGAACTGTAGATGAGTATGTCGTCGAAGAACACGAGCACGAACCGACGGAGGAAGAGGCGGAGGATGTCGTTTATAAGGGCCTGGAACGTAGCCGGCGCGTTGGACAGGCCGAAGGGCATAACGAGGAACTCGAAGTGGCCGTGGTGAGTGTGGAAAGCCGTCTTCTCGATGTCGTCTGGTGCATGCGCACCTGGTGGTAGCCGGATCGGAGGTCCAGCTTGGTGAAGTACCGGGCGCCATGGAGCTCGTCGAGGAGCTCATCAACCACTGGTATTGGGAACTTGTCTTTGGAGGTCTTGTCGTTCAGCGCCCGGTAGTCGATGCAGAATCGCCAGGAGTTGTCCGTCTTTTTGACCAAGAGTACCGGCGCGGAGAATGGCGAGGTGCTCGGCCGGATGATGCCCTGCTCCAGCATGGCGGCACACTGGCGTTCCAGCTCGTCCTTCTGCAGCTGAGGGTAGCGGTAGGGGCGGACGGCCACCGGCGCGGTGCCCGGCAGGAGGTGGATGCGGTGGTCGTAGGGTCGTGCCGGTGGAAGGCCCCTTGGTTCCTCGAAAACCATGCTGTATTGGTGCAGAAGGTGATCCAATAGGGGTTGCGGCGGCGCCCCGGTGATGGCGCGAAGGGCCGGCTGTGGGATGTCATCGCGGGAGGAGCCCAGGCCCTTCCAGAACACTCGCCGGTCGCCCCGCCAAAACGCCATGCAGAGGTCCTCGAAATCCCAAAGGATGGGTCCCAGGGTGCGGAGAAAGTCGACACCGAGGACGAGGTCGAAACCGCCCAGGTTGATGTCGTAGCAGCTGATGGAGAAGTCCTCGGGGCCGATACTCATGGCGACGTTGCGGGCCACGCCCTTGCAGGGGACCCGGTCGCCATTGGCCACCGCCACGCGCATATTGGCGCTGTCCGATGTCACCAGATTGAGTCGGCGCAGGGCCTCAGCGTTGATGAAATTGTGGGTGGAGCCGGAGTCAAGCAACGCCAGAAGCCGGTGGCCGTGGATATTGACGTGGAGGTGCATGGTGTCCTCCGTGCGAATGCCGGCGATCGCATGAAGGGATACCACCGGCAAGTCAGACGCGGCCTCGTCCACCGCCGCACCGCCGTAGTCGTTGGCCGTGTCGTCGTCTAGATAATCGGTCACCTCAATGAAGAACAGCCGCTGGCACTTGTGGCCGCGGACGTACTGCTCATCGCAGTTGTAGCAGAGTCCCAGCCGGCGTCGATCGGCCAACTCGGCCGGGGAGAGGCGGCGGAACGGTCGCGGCGCTGCCGGCAATGCTGCGACTGCAGGCGAAGTCGGCGGCATTAGGGCTGGTGCGGCCGAGGGCGTGGCGGCAGCCCGTTGCGGCGGAGGAAGGGCCGGCGGTGGACGCTGGAGGGGGCGGGGCGGTCGTTGCAGCGATGCTGGCGGTGTTGTCTCGGCGCGGCGCTCACATGCCCGCGCGAGGTGCATTGCCGTCTGCAGATCACGGGGCTCACGCAGTTCGACGTCGATCTTGATATGTTCAGGGAGACCGCCGGTGAACAACTCCACCTTCTGGATTGGCGTCAACTGCGGCGCGTGACATAGAAGCGCATTGAAGCGCTCTTGATAGTCCTGGACGGTGGATAAGAAAGGCAGCCGGGCGAGCTCTGCCAGACGATTGGCGCGGATTGGTGGCCCGAAGCGGAGGTGGCATAACTCCTTGAAGCGCTCCCAGGAGGGCATGCCCTCGTCCTGCTCCAAGGCATAGTACCATGTCTGGGCGGCACCCGTGAGATGGTACGAGGCGAGCCACACGCGATCCGAGGCCATGGTGCGCTGTCCACGGAAGAATTGCTCGCACCGGTTGAGCCAATTGAGAGGATCCTCCTTGCCGTCGAAGGTGGGAAAGTCGAGTTTGTGGAAGCGGGGGGCGCCCAGGCCGGTGCCTATCTCCGGCCCGGACGGAAAGGATAGCCACGTCGGGAGCTGTGGTCCAGTGGGAATCGGCGACGGCGAGTGGGGGAATTGGATTTGGTGGATGGGGATCGGCAGCGTGGTGGCGGCGGGAAGGGTGGATGGGGAACTGGTGGTGGAGGCGGCGGTGGTGGGCGCAGCCGGCCGGGACTCCAGGGCTTCCATGCGTGCGGAGAGGGTCGCCATCTGCTGGGCGAGCTCGGCCAGTGCCTTGGCGATGGGATCGGCCGGCGGCGGCGGTGTCCCCTTCGGCTGCTTGCCGCCCTCCTCGGCTCCTGGCATCTCTGATACCAGATTGGAAGAGCTCAGGGCGTAGCGGAGATTCCGGAGGGGATAGCGGTGGGAGATGCCCTGGCGGCGGGGCTGCAGCCCTAGGTGGCGTGAGGGCGCCGTGAGGGATCAGGCAGAAGATGCGCGGGAAGTAGATGAGACAGATTTCCAGGTAAGCCCTGCAACGATTGTTGCCTTGCTTCCCCCTATTTCCATGACAGTTGGAGAGTATTTATCCTCCCCTTACAAAGCAATCCAAATCCTACTCTGTTACGGATAAAAAGGAAATAACCCTAATGCAGATAGATCTATGGCCTAGGGCCCCCTAATGACCGGTTTGTGCTCCCTGCGCGCGCGGCCTGCGCGTGTATGTGATGCCGGTCATAACACTACTCTTGGCCTAGAGCCCCAAGATTGCACAAAACCAAAGGCAAGCACCACCTAACAAAGAAGGCAATGGGTACAACCAACAATTCTGTAAAGGGCCAAAACTGGAGTTTCCCAAATTTGATGGTGAGCAGCCAGAATCTTGGATCGGAAAGGTTGAAAAGTATTTTGAATTGGGCAAAACACCTAAGGATCAGAAGTTGGCCATAGCTGAAGTTTGTTTAACAGGAAGGCTTGACCAGTGGATCAACAGTAACAAGATGGATACTAAAGGCATAACTTGGCAACAGTTTGGTGAGATGGTCAATAAGAGGTTTGCTGCTGAGACAAGGTATGATGTGATAGAATCTTTTAGGGCATTAACTGAAGTGGGGGCAGTGGAAGCCTATATAGATAGATTTGAGGAATTGATGACTTTGGTTAAGAGGAACATCCGTATACTGAAAGAAGAGTACTTTCTAGATTACATTGTGTCTGGCTTGAAAGGTTACATCAAAATTCCTTTGAAGTCTTTATCTTCCAAAACATTGGTGGAAGCTTATGCCCATGTCAGGAATTATGAGAATGGTTCTTTGTATAAGAGGGTTCAGAGTTGGTCACCTAACACTAGTAGCAAAATGAGCCATCAAGGTAGCTACCAATCTAAAGGGCCGCCCAATTCAGTTAAGGAGGGAAGTGAGAAGATGACTGCAGCTAATAATAATAAGTGGAGTGGAGGAAAATGTTTCAAGTGCCATGAGCCATGGGTACCTAGGCATAACAATGTGTGCAAGTTTAAGAAGCAGATTCACTTGATCATGGTTGAAGATGAAAAAGGGGAAAGAAGCAGAAGAGCAACAGGTAGTGACTGAATTCAGCACCCACCCACTAATCCTGATCACAGAACTAAGGATAAGCAAGAGTTACAAATCTCCATGCATGCTATCTCAGGCACCAGCACTGAAGCCTCTACTTTTACTTTGAAGGTCAGACTAGGCAGAATCTGGACAATAGCTCTTGTTGATAGTGGAAGGACCACTACTTTTATAACACCTAAGATAGCACTCAAGGCTAAATATAGAATATACAACCATGATCCCATACAAGTGCCAATAGCAAATGGTGGAGTACTAATGATTGAAAGTAAATGCAGGAAATGTGAATACTGCATACAGGGAGAAAGGTTTATATCTAATTTCAGGCTATTGGATTTAAAAGTATACGACATTATACTTGGGAGTGATTGGATATATGAACATAGTCTAGTTGGTTTGAATTTGAAAACCAGGGAGTTTTTCATATTCAAAGATGGCAATAGAATGGTAACCTTCAGTGATGAGACCCTAGCTGGCATCAAATGCATCATCAGTGCCCATCAATTGCAGAAGGTGATGAAGAAGGGGGTAGTAGGGGTAGTGGTATATGCCAAACCCCAGGTGGACGAGGAGTTGGAGAACCAGTTGATACTAGAGGAGATACAGGAAGTCATAGATCAATTTCAAGGAGTTTCTGAAGAACCAAAAGGACTTCCTCCTGTTAGGGGAAATGAACACCGAATTCCCCTAAGCCCTAATGCTAAGCCAGTTAATATAAGACCATATGGATTACCTCATTTACAGAAGGATGCCTGGAGGAGCTAATTGAGCAATTATTGAAAAGTCAAATAGTTAGGCCAAGTGTAAGTCCCTACTCCTCTCCTGCAATCTTAGTGAAGAAGAAAAATGGCACTTGGCGTATGTGAAAGGTTTCGGGGTGATTGTAGACCACTATTCAATGCTCTTAAGAAAAATGCATTTGAATGGAAGGAAACAGTAGCAAGCATTCCAGAGAATCAAGGATGTATTGTCACAAGCACCGGTATTAGCTTTGCCTGACTTCTCACAACCATTCATATTAGAAACAAATGCTGGTGGCCATGGACTGGGAGATGTCCTGATACAAGGAGGAAGGCCCCTATCCTTCTTCAGTAAAGCCATAGGCCCTAAAGCTGTTGCCATGTCCATCTATGATAAAGAAGCATTGGCGATTCTAGAAGCTTTGAAGAAATGGAAGCATTATTTGGTGGGAGTAACTCTAGTAATAAAAACAGATCAGCAAAGCCTGAATTTTATCCAAGAGCAAAGACTAGTTGAGGGAGTCCAACATAAGTTATTAATCAATCTGTTGGGGTATAATTATCGAATTGAGTACAAGAAGGGAAGAGAAAATCGGGTTGCTGATGCTCTGTCAAGGAAGCCACATCAAGAGCAGTAGGCAGCTATAACCATGGCCATACCCAATTGGATTACTGAAGTAATACTTAGTTACCATGGAGACGAAAGGTGTAAGGAGCTGGAAGAAAAACTTAGAATTGACCCAGATTCTACACCACCATATACCTTACTCAATGGGGTGTTAAGATGCAAAGGTAAGATATATATTGGAAACAATACTAACATAAAGGATTGATTGCTTAATTCCTTTCATAATTTGGCCTTAGGAGGACACTCTGGGGAAAGAGCCACATATAAACGGCGTAAGATATTATTTTATTGGCTGGGTATGAAAACACAAATAGCTCAATTCATTAAGGAGTGTGCTGTGTGTCAATGTAACAAATATGAAAACTTACCATACCCTGGACATTACAACCCCTGCTCGTACCTGATATATATGGCCTGGACACATGTCACTACGGATTTCATTGAGGGCCTTCCTAAATCAAAGAACAAAGACATCATATTGGTCGTGGTCAACAGATTTACCAAGTATGCTCACTTCCTATCACTAAGCCATCCCTACAGTGTACAACAAGTTGTGAAGCTGTTCATTGAAAACATTTATAAGATGCATGGGCATCCAGTGGTTGAATTTTTTGTACGGATAATCTATTTTTTATTCGAAATTACAGAAATATACCCACAGGAATTTTTTTTACAAAAATAGGCTCCAGTCGCCTAATGGTTGGGCGACTGGAGCCTTTCGCCCAACCAAACTGCGACACAATATCTGTCGCCGCACGCTGGCGCGACTGCATCCAATCACTCTTCCGTATGGCGACTTACATGCAGTCGCCATCCCATTAGGCGACTTTCATGCAGTCGCCATCCCATTAGGCGACTGCATGAATCCCCCGTGAATTTTGTAGTTTTAAACTGGTAAAAAAATGCGGTAGAGTTGTAATAAAAATTTATGTTTATTGTATATTGTAGGTGCGTAAAAATTTTTAGAAACTTTTTTTATTAAAGATTAACTGGAGAACGATCGATACATACACTGTTAAGTGACATACGATGATAATTCGTGTGCGGAGAACCGGTATGTTAATTTTTTAGATGACTTGATATATGAATGATTGAATGCGAAAAAAGAGATGATAGACTTGTTTGAATTTAAATAAACTTCATAATATAACTGTGAGTAACATGCTGCGTATTTTTTCATTACATGCATAACATATAGCATCCGCAGCACCCCTCACTTGCCACCCTGGTGTGCTCCGTCACCGCGCCCGCGTCCTCCCATACGGCCCCGCTTGGCCCTCCTCCGGTGCAACGGATTACGATGCTCTGAAAAAGTAAAACGAGTAGGAGGGTGTCTATCCCGCCCCTGCGCTGGTGGAGTCAGCTGCACCTCTGGCTGTGTGCCCTCCGGTGCACCGGGGAGGGCACTGCCAGAGAGAACCTCCGGTGCTGCGTCGGAGAATTGCCAGTCCGCAAAAAACTGGTCCACATCGTCCTGGCCCGGGGAGACGCCGTGCTGCTGGTAAGTACCTGCAATAGTAATATCGTTAGTTTGTTGCATGTCGTCTTGGGATAAAAACGAGATCGGACGATGCATACCCGTAGCTGGCGCCATCGAGGTAGGAGGAGGGGCGTACACCCCCTGCGTGTGGAAGTCGGGGATGTGCGGAGGAGGCGTGAAGCCAGGGCACCAGAGAGAACCCATCGTCGGCCGGTCGACGTCTCCCCCTGGATACATCTCGGGTCCGTACGGACCCATGTCGTCTAGCACAGGTCGTCCGAGGCTGAAGTGCTCGAACGACCACAACTGCAACAGCAGGGGACATCCCGTCAGGATCGAGTTCGTCTTGATCCTCGTGCACGCATCGCACAGGGCGCGGTACGTCGTGGCAAGTATGGCCGATCCCCAGCTGACCTGGGGGGCTCGCCGTCAGCGATCGCCCTCGCATAAGCGATAGGCGCGCATCCACCGAGTTGCCGTGGCTGGTGGTGAAAAGCACCCAACCAAACAGCCACAGCACGTATGCCTTCAAGTGGCGCGAGACCTGGTAATCGTTTGCCTGCAGATCCATGCGTTCCACCTGAATGCAAACAAGTTGTTATTAGTATGTAAAACCACAAATAAGAGCTTCGAAGACACGATCGATTGTAAATACCACGTACCTGGTACTGTGCGAGCCACCTCAGCGTCGGCCCATGGGTCTGATCCTCCTCGAAGATGTGGTGGTGATCGGCCGGTGGAACGACCCCCTCGAATCTGCCGAGTAGGTCAGCGCGCCAGTCGGCTGGGGCCTCCGGTAGGAAGGCAGCGCCTCCCGTGATCGGAAGGCCAAGGAGCAGGGACACATCCTGCAGGGTCGGCGTCATCTCCCCGAATGGGAGGTGGAAAGTGTGCGTCTCGGGCCGCCAACGGTCCACCAAAGCCGTCAGCAGGGAACGGTCGAACGGGAAGCGTCGTGATCGCTCCCCGCTCGCCTCGTCCCCGCCCGCGGCCAAGACGGCTCCATCCTCCTCCGTGGCCTGCACCATCCGGGCAAGAGGGAGTAGCCCGGCATCCCGCAGCCTGCAAACAGAGTGAAGGTCAGCACGGAACATTCTTATGGGGGTCGAGTCCCCAGGCCACGCGAGGTGTGCGTGTCCGGACCACTCCCAGCTCAGACGGCTCGTCCGTGCTCATCGGTGGCAGCACACGACGGGAAGCGCGATGCACGCGGTCCACGTGCTCATCCAACAGCGGGTACCGCCAGTCGGAGTCACGTCCAGCACGAGTCATACCTGCAAAATTTGTACAATAATTTCAATATTAAATTTTGTACATCTAAATTTCTACACTAAATTTTCTATAATAATACATCAAAAATACTATACAAATTTTGTACACTCAATTTTCTACATCTAAATTTGTACACTACATTTTCTACAATAATACATACAAAAAATTTTCTACATCTACATTTCTAAACTATATTTTCTACAATAATGCATTAAAAATGGTATACAAAATTTCTAAATTAAATTTTCTACAATAATACATAAAAATACTATACAAAATTTTGACACTAAATTCTCTAAACTAAATTTCTCAACTACATCTAAATTTGTAAACTACATCTAAATTTCTAAAATATATTTTGTAAACTAAATTTCTAAACTATATTTTCTAAACTAAATTGGTAAACTAAATTTCTAACCTAAAATTTCTAAACTAATTTTTCTAAACTAAATTTCTAAACTTAATTTCTAAACTATATTTTCTAAACAAAATTTGAAACTAAATTTTCTAAACTAAAATTTCTAAACTAAATTTCTAAACTAAATTTTCTAAACTACCTTTATAAACTAAATTTTCTAAACTAAATTTCTAAACTAAATTTTCTAAACTAAATTTCTAAACTAAATTTCTAAACTAATTTTTCTAAACTAAATTTCTAAACCACATTATCTAAACTAATTTTTCTAAACTAAATTTCTAAACCACATTATCTAAACTAATTTTTCTAAACTAAATTTCAAAACTATTTTTCTAACACTAACAAAAAATATAACATAAAAAATACCTGAAAATCGCGCTCTCCCTCTCCTCTCCTCCTCCTCTCCCTCTCCTTCTCTCCCCCTCCTCTTCTCCTTCTCTCCCCCTTCTCTTCTTCCCTTCTTCCTCTCTTCTTCTTCTCCTCTTCTTCCTCAGCGCGGCCGAATGAAAACATTGCAATGGAAGGCGCCGGCCGAGCGCGTTGGTTTTTATATTGCCCCCAGTCGCCAAACGGTTCGGCGACTTAATTGCAGTCGCCCAACGGTTCGACGACTGGATTGCAGTCGCCCAACGGTGGGGCGACTGCAATTAATCGTCGAACGGTTGGTATATTTATTAGATGTCGTAGTCTGGTTGGGTGAAAGGCTCCAGTCGCCCAACCATTAGGCGATTGGAGCCTATTTTTGTAAAAAAATTTCCCGCGGGTATATTTCTGTAATTTCGAATAAAAAATGGATTATCTGTACAAAAAATTCTCCAGTGGTTATTGTGACAGATAGGGACCGTATATTCACTAGCACATTGTGGCATGAGTTGTTTAGAGCTACGGGAGTACATTGCAGCTAAGTAGTGCATACCATCCCCAAATGGATGGTCAAACCGAGAGGGTAAACCAGCGCCTAGAAAATTATTTAAGATGCATGGCTTTCACTAGTCCTAAGAGGTGGCATTCATGGTTGTCTCAAGCTGAATGGTGGTACAACACTTCATTTCATACATATGTGAAAATGACTCCGTTTCAAGCTTTGTATGGTATGACACCTCCACAAGTGATTGAACATTTTCTGCCACAGTTAGCTACTCCTGAAGTGAAGAACCTTTTACAGAGAGGAGAAGCTGCAATGGAAGCTATCAAAACCAACCTAACCAAGGCTCAGTCCCGAATGAAAAACTTTGCAGATAAGCACAGGATCGAGAGGGAATTGAATATGGGAGATATGGTGTATTTGAAGATACAACCATACAGGCACAATGCACTAGGGCTCCATAATTCCCAAAAGCTTAATTCCAAATACTATGGGCCATTTTGGGTTTTGGAGAGAATCGGCGAGGCTGCTTACAAATTGTTACTACCGGAGGGTAGTCAGATTCATCCTGTATTTCACATGAGTCAGTTAAGGAAACATATCGGACCGAGGACGGTTCCCAACACTGAGTTACCATTGGTTGATGAGGAGGGAAACATATTGACTGAACCATTAGCTGTGTTGAGCAGGCGAGTTATTCCTCAGAAAAATGAACCCGTGGTACAGTGGCTGATACATTGGGTGAACCTATCCGAAGAATCGGCGATGTGGGAGGATGATGATTTCATCTCTCGAATTTTTCCTAAGTTCAACCCTTGAGGACAAGGGACTCAAAAGGAGGGGGTATTGTCAGATGTGGGAGAAGTTTAGTCAAATTCAGAGATTGATTCTCTATTAATTGAAGTTCAGCTTGCTCGAAGATGGAGGGTCTAGATTTTCTTGTACCTCTTTGTTAAGTTAGATCGAAGGGCCGAGAGCTATAGCTGTTACTATTTTCCATTTATTTTCATTACTATTACTTACAATCCCTTTTGTCATTTGGGTTGCTAGAAACAGTTGCTCTGTCACGTGAGGGACATTGCGCACTCCATATAAGCAATCCTCAGAGTAGTACCAGTCTTATCGATGAAATGAAACCCTAGTATTATCTACTTTCCCCTTGTTTATTTGCTTTTACTTTCTATGCATTTTTGTTTGAATTTTCTCAAATCTTGTTCTGAAATCAATCACGTTTCCCCCAATGTCCTCAGGGTATGATAGATGGAGTCACGAGTATGCTTTTTTGAGTTCATGAGGGCAAGTGAGATCCAAGGCCTATTGTATTTGTACAACTTAGGGCCTTTTGGATGCAAAGTACTTTTTGGAGTTCCAAGGGAATATCGTGGTTTCTTTAAAAATACCTAGTATTGAAAACTTTAAGATGTTTAGATACAACAAACAATAGAGTTTTGTAAATCATGGTATTTTTTTTCAAGTTTTAAAACATACACTCAAGACCTATTTTTTTCTAAAAATCGAGCCATGCTTTGCGTCTTCCCCACTGTCCGCATGCTCATTGTGTAGCGCTTGGCGATCCTAATTCCTAAAAAAGTAAAATCTTGTCCTTGCCTATACCATACATTGCACAATACTACGTACTAGTAGCATAAGGTAGTGCTGCTAGTCCATGCTATACCGTTGGAATGCATTCCAACGGTATAATAGTTTCATAGATTTCATGAGGTTTCAGGTTTTATGTGGTGATTTCATGATGTTTTAGGTTTGTAAGGTTTTGCATTTCATGACAAAAAGTTTTAAAGAGGTTTCAGTGTGTTTTGTGAAAAGTTTCATGTAAATTTCAACAAGTTTTAGTAAAATAGTTTGAAGTTTCAACAAGTTTCTTGCATGTTTAAGCAAGTTTCAACAAGTTTTAAATGTCATAATCTAAGGTTTTATGTTTCAAAATCACAATTCATGTATGTTTGGACAACTTTCAAGTTTTAAAAGCCAAATCCAAGCATTTTCAGGCAGTTTCAAGCACACCTCCCAAGTTTCAAATAGTTTCATGCATGTTTCAACAAGTTTTGTGCATATTTCAAATCAAAATTCATGCATGTTTGGGCAACTGTTCAAGTTTCAAAAGCCAAATCCAAGCATGTTCTAGATAGTTTCTAGCACATCTCGCAAGTTTCACAGAAACAGTTTCAAGTTTCAACAAGTTTCATGCATGTTTCTACAAGTTTTAAAATCCAACGTTCAACATGTTTAAACAAGTTTCATGCATGTTTCATATTTTAAAATCAAAATTCATGCATGTCTAGACAACTTTCCAGTTTCAAAAGCCAAATCCAAGCTTGCTCTAGGCAGTTTCAAGCACATCTTGCAAGTTTCATGTAAAAAAGTTTCGAATAGGGGTATTTCAGTTCGTATGTTGAAGCGATTGCCTTGTTGTAGCCATTTGTGCACATAAATGGAGCCGTTGTGCCTTGCTCCTATGTGTTGTAGCAGGCACATACCCCCACCATGCCTTTTCACAAATTATTCGAGCCAATGACTACTTGACGCCTTTGTTGGGCAAGTCCACGTTCACCTGTAACACCTGTGCTCGACTGAGTAGTGTCCATCCTCCGCACAAACCAACATCTTCTCATGATGCTTGGACAAGCCCATGGCCACCCGATGGTGCAAGCCCATGACCACTTGCTGCGCTTACGATAGCCCATGGCCGCCTCGCCACATGAGTATGTAGTCGCTCGCTGTCTGTCACCATGCTCAGGAGAGCCTGCGGTTGCCTTCTGCCATCGTAAATCCCACTCGCCCTTGGCGCCCCTGTTTGGCTGGCACTATTGGTGAGGAAGGATCTGGAGAGTGAGGGAGAAAGAGAGATGAGTGGGGAAGAAAGGGGGAGAGAGATGATGATTGGGGATGGAAACAACCCATGAGGAAGGAAAGCACGCATACTGGATGGATAAGGTCAGGATTGAGTGGACGAGAGAGGGAGAGATGTGGAAGTGCCCGATGTCATCCATTGCATCAGATCTTACACGATGGTAGCATGTCCTATTGATTTGTTGGGGAACGCTATAACGTTTTCTAGCTTTTCCGTATATAAAGTACTAGAACATTGGGCGCGCAAGGCGCCTTGCCATGACTTCAATCGCAGAAGCTAATTCAGAGCACAAAGCCATCTCATTTAAGCATCATGATTCAAAAGACGGCATAACAAATTTGGTAGATAGCGCCCACATCTCATAACACAGAGCACGAAGCAGGTACATAGCTAGGCAATGTCTGCATAGCCCTCACAGCCCATAGGGTTTTGTGTAAGGCATATGTTACATGTTACGATCAGAATTCGTCACTACCAAACATAAAGCCGGTAGTTTAGAATACTGATCCAGATGACTATCAAAAACAGTAAAGTAGTCGCATGAAGCTAAAGACTAAACCAGCAGCAAATAGTATAGCTTGCAGCCATGAAGTTCCAAAAAATAACATCCATCCAATTAACATAGCAGACAGGTTCATGACACCACGTCAAACGCCAAGCAACGGCTGATCAGTGACTATACACACAACTTGCTGCAGCTGGTAGACGCAAAAGTAGTGAGCCCTCCTGTGCCTAAGCATATCATGATGACCTGTGAAAGCAAAAGGGCTTCAGAAAGTGGACAAGTGGTGTAAGTAAATACACATGATGTTATTCTATATCAAGCACGAGAGTTTAGGCAACAGATAAATTAGAACAAAAAAGCACCTAGGCTTGGCAGCGTCATCCCCGCAAGCACTGTCATCACCATCTTTGGCGATATCATCTCCGAAGAGCTTCTTTGCAGTATTTTTCTTAGGCGTCGAGCGAGACCTATAAAAGTCGTTATGTCATGTATGTATATACAAGGGTGGATCCTGCTCGCGGCAGAAAACAAAGCAAATAAATGCATTGACAGCGAGGCTAACCTCTTTCCTGTCACGCTCCCTCGACTCTTTGTTGAATCACCAGAACCAACATTAGAAGCAATCTATGGTGAAACAGGGCAAAAAAAAGAGACACAGCAGTTTAGGGTTCTAGGAAACTCATAAGCAAATAAACTGTACCACACTTAAATGAGAACAATACCCTTGCCTATATTTTTTGGACGTATTTCAAGCATCACAGTATAATCAATGTTAACATATCTTTTCAAAACTTAACAACAAAAAGGAGATTATTACATCATCATTTATCTTACGTTCAGTACTTTGGTGCAGAAGGGAAAACACTATATACATATACATGGTTGCCGAGTTGACTACACAACTAATGTAACAAAAACATGGGCAAAAGGCTACACATTCCAGTCGAAAGGAACCACACAGCACCATGTATATGTAACGAATCGTTTAAATGCACAGAAACACATCCTAGCACCAAAAGTCATCCTAGAGTGATCAAAACAGCACGGCTGTAAAGCAGCGTCTCCTCTGCATACTCCCAAACAAAATATCTTCTATAAGGATAGACAGAAGGCCAAATAACAACAGGCTCATAAAAGTAAAAAAAACAAAGATGCCTCATACCGGCTAACATGATCTTGGATGTGAAGTGATGACTGCGAACTATATTCACTCTCACTATCTCACTACACGTAGCGATTTAGAAAGAAAAGGAATGGTTCCATGAGTAAACTTACCTTGAGCAGATTTGCACCAGCACTGTCCTGCGGTGTCGCTGGTGACTTTGCAAGTGCTGCCACAGCACTAACAGGCTTCGGAAGTGTCTCCACCTGGAGTAAAGACAAGTCTTGACATTTCTGTGGAGTGTTATGCACATTGTATAGTAATGTCAGAGGAAGCTAAGACAAATGGTACACGTATGGATAATTTATATTTCTGACTGAAAAACGAATGTGTAAATTGTTGGATTTTTTTAGAAACAACTTACCTCATCCTTAGCAGTGTCTCTGGCACTCTCTGGCGTCACTGGTGGTTCATGGATGAGAAGAGCCGCTTTACTTGGCGTAGTGCTCGAAGCGTGGGTAGCATTTGAAGTAGCAGGTGGCGAAGGCAAAGCCAAGGGGGTACTTCTCTGAGTGGCCTGCATGCTGCTGCTTGCACCTTGAGAGAACATGTGTGATGATGACTGCGATCCTACAGGTGTCATTGGAAGAAGAGTATCGCTAGCATCTATTTCCCCAATTACCACGTTGACCTGAAAACAGACGTTGCCAGAACCTATTGTATTCTCAGTGAAGCTGACATTCCATATGTAAACTTTCTCCAGGAGCTTCGTGATTTCATCTGGAATGAAACCACGCGGGTTGTCAGCAATGAGAGTATCAACCGTCTTCTTCGTGAGGCGTTGAGCTGTCCGTCCAAAGAGAATAAATTCAGTGTCAACCGTTTCGTCTCCGGCAACAATGCACAGTTTGTACCTACGGCAGACGGAGTATGTTAGAATACCTATTAGTACAGAGCAAGGTACTTAGTGCCATATAGTAAGAGAAGGTAGTAAACATTATATGACCTTAGGGTAGGCGCACCAATGACACCACAGTCAGGACCAGTGCATCTGTATGAGTCACCATGAGGCTTGGCAGTTCTGAGACACTTTTTGCAGGAGTTGTACCACCATGAATTGTCGATCTTTCGTACCGTCACCGTGACAAGAAACTCTTCTTTCTGTAAAAGATGCACTGAAAGTTAGTAACATTCGTGGACACGGTAGAGGTACGAAATACGGTAATAAGAGCATACCTTATGTTTGAAAGGGTGAAGGTACTTGATATCAGAGACCTTTTTTGGTTCAGCGGTAACTTTGGGTTCACTTGAAGTCATTTGTTCATCCCATTTAATCGGCGCGTGCATGCTTCTCACCCTAATTAGGTCAGTGAGCAGAGAAACTACTTGTTAAAATGCAGAAAAAAGATGGCCGGTATCTGCAGGTATTAAATATTCAGTCCAATATATTACCCGGCCATAAGGCTTTTTGCTTCAGGGACCTCAGGATTTATGTACCATTTGCACGCTGAACCGCCTGTCAGCGATACCTTGTCTGAAACACCAGGCATTAAGTCTAGGCTTTTGGTAGTAGTCGATGCACCATAACATAACAGACGTACCTGCAAAGCGCTTGACAAGAGTGCCAACAAATATCACAACTTGTGTAGAAGTCTGCCCATCCTTGTGCACTTGTTCGCCTGGGAACGACATAGCCCGCTCACCCCAAAGCACAACATCAACTGTAGCATTGCTGTTGTTCCAGCGACAGCAACGTAAGAAGGTACAAAAACAATGTAAGAAAATGGACCGCACAGATATTTTTAACTACATTACACCCTATGGGTTAAGTCCTGTCTCCACCACCACATTTTACTTCCCTTTCTGATAAATATTAGATCTACCATGGATATAAAATTTAATGCAACAGCAGACTAAAAGGTTAGGCACAAATCCGTGTTTGTTTTTCGTTCGTATGGTCTGATACCCTTGATGCCACGGCAAGGTTTCAGGTGCAAGTTCATATGGTTTAAAATCATGCACAGAAACAAGCAGGCATGTGAACAGAAACACATAAACACAGATGATAAGATGTAAACGTGGCAAGTATATTTTCTTTGGAAGTCCGAATAACTGACTACCCAAGCTGAAAACAGAAACAAAACCATGAACCAATTACCTAAGAACACGAAAAACATAATTGAATACTACTTTAGACGAATAAATCGCCTATGATGCGAAAAAGTACCCAAATGTAAAGGAAACCACAGATAATCTGTCAAATAGACATTACTACTGTACAGGAAAACAAAATAACATGTTACGAATGATAGGCATGGATAACTGACCCCGCGTTGCCTATGGTGATAGTTCTCTTCAACCTGTCTGCTTGTCGCGATCTTGCCCGTAGCGTTGAAACATTTGAGATCATGGTGATCACTCCGATGACATCTAATTTGGGAAATGGTAATGCATAAGCAAATGTCGAATGCTTTCTGGGACGATAAATATATCTGTCCAGTAGTTTACCTACGAAGTAATCATTGCAATCAACATGTGACTGGAGCTGTTCCATGGGAGTAAGGGAGTAGGTGCACACAGGGAAAGCAGGTGGGATTTCAACAACCTCCTCTACTAAAGTCCACCTTGTAAAGATAATCATGATGTCATTTGGCACTGGCTTGTACTTGCTGGATTTCTTGACTCGGAAATATGAGAAGTTGTAAACGCCACCTTCCTTTATCAGAGGCTTGAACTGTTCATCTAGACGAGGGTAAATCTGTGCGTGTACGCTGTTTCCCTGTCCAAAAAGCAGTGTTAGAATCAAAAGAAAACTGTTGACTCGGACAAAGGAAGGAAAACCCATGATTCATTATTGACGATAATAGGTACCTCTTCATCAATCAGCACCAGATCAGTGTGTAGCAACTTTGTTTCATCATGAGGATCAAAGAAATCCCAAAACCTAGAGACACGCACACATATGTGCTCACTGCAGTCTCCAATCATAAGGGTGGGAAGCAGTACATCTCCCATCCGCAAGTACAGGAAAAAACATGGAATCATTAGAACAGGTAGTAACGAAAATTAGATCAGTTAAGGGATTGTAAAGGGTTCAGATAAAAAAATAAGAACACCTTAGATCAAAAGATATCACATGCATCAATTAGGTTCAGCAGACGAAATGCAAAGAAACGTACGAAAGTGATCAGACAATGACTTCTGAAGTCATATATACAGGCAAGGTTATGTACAGGGCAAAATGCATCGTATGGCAAGAGTCCTAGGATGACGCTGCGTCTACGGCATCAAGGACCTCTCTGTAAACTACGTTTCGAGTCTGCGAGCCACACGAGCCATCATCATTTTCAATTAAAATCCTAAGGCCACCTCTCGACGTTGATCTTGAAACAGCAACATAAAGTTGTCCATGTGTAAAGACAGGTTTCTCGAGGTAAAGTCCAACCCTTGACAGGGTCTGTCCTTGGCTCTTGTTTATCGTCATCGCATAGCATATTCGCACCGAAAATTGTTTTCTCTGCAGCGTGAAGGGCCATTTCACATCTGTAGTGTTAAGGGCAATCCTTGGTATAAAGACCTTCTCACCAACATTAGAACCCGTCAATATTATGCACTGCAGCAAACGCTGCCCAAGTTCAATAACAATTAGCCTTGTGCTATTACAAAGACCCAGATTTTGATTAAGGTTTCGCAAGAGCATTACTACAACACCTTTTTTTAGTACAAGCTTATGACGAGGGAAATTGTTTGCATCAATAGAATTTAAGAACTCTATAGGGTAAAGCAAATCAAAATCTGGTATGTGTTCAGACGATTTTGATATTGTGTCACAGCTCAGGTAGTGTATACTGTCTCCAGGAAGCATTGAGACAATACACGCATTTAGCTCGTCAACTGTCGCATTATTTGGGCAGACAATGGCACGTGAAGATAAATATACAGGATTCTGGTAGTTTTCCAGTAAGTTTGGGTACACCTCAGACACAATAGCAGCAATTTTATCACCAGTAGTATGAATCAACAAATCGTCAGGAATTGTCACCCAAGAAGGCTCACGCTCCTCCCCCTTTTTTTTATAGTAGGGATAGTACCATCACCAATGGCTAAGACCCATTTGCTAAACCCCTCAAGCTCAGCACACTCATTTCCTTCTAAGGACGGGTTAAGAAGTCGCATGTTCGTGCGCAACCTCAAAAGGGAGACATGTTGCCACAACTTAGAGTTCGTAATAGACGCATTAACTATGCAGGAGCGTGAGCCTTTGCGTACAACAGGTAAATCTGTCGGAAATCGCCTCCGAGAACAACAGGCTTTCCACCAAATGGGAGGATCGCATTCCTAGGATCATGTTCAGAAAGAATATCTCGCATAGTTCTATCTAAAGCTTCAAAGCAACGTCGATGCATCATCGGTGCTTCGTCCCATATAATCAGGGCAGCAACCTGTATAAGCTCAGCAAGCATAGTACCCCTTTTCACGCTACATGTCCGAGCCTCTGTTATGTCAAAAGGTATTTTAAATCTTGAGTGTGCAGTACGACCTCTTGGCAATAGCAAAGACGCTACACCAGATGACGCCACTGCAAGCACTATCTTTTTCTCAGACCTTAACTTCGCAATTATAGCATTCCATAAAAAGGTTTTACCAGTACCACCATGGCCACAAACAAAGAAAAAGCGAGGAGATCCACGAAGAACACGGTTTGTTATTATGTCAAATACATTTTTTTGGTCATCGTTCAGCTGCGAGATTAAAGATGCGGCATGCATGGACAACAATAAGGGTTCAGGGTCAAGCTCGTCACTAATTAGCCTATTATCGCATATGTTAACATACTGTGCTGTCAGTTTTGGCAGGTTGTAGTCATCCATGTTACCACCGCTGTTTGCAAAAACAGTCGTTAGTTTTTGTATAAGTAAAGCCATTAGCTGTTCATGCGGAACAGTATAGCATGGGTTCTGAAGCGCATCTGTAATCCTACGTCGTATGTCGTCTGTAAAGTAGAGCCAATATTTATCAAATAATGCGCGAACATCACCAACAGAACAGAAAAGCACCACAGTAACAAATAATTGTCTCAACTGATGCGACGATGCAGATACTATCGCTTCGTCAAACAGAAGATGCCACTCGTTATCTCCCTCAAGTAATCCACGTGCCTCACAAGTCTCTCGAAAAGTAGTGTACACTTTATTGTTAAAGGTTCTCACGTCAACATAATTCCTCGCGCCTTTAACTATCATTAGAAGCATTCGTAAGTAATATAGCTCCCCAGCAGTTGGATGAACGTAGTACATACGACCAATTTTAGCGCAAGGTGCTCTCTTTCTCCAACATCTCCCAGAAGCATCCCAAGACCATTCTTTTGGGAAATCACAATATGTAAGGTGTCTAGCTGCTTCGTGTCTCGAATTAGCTTCGAACCACGCAGTCAGCATCGTGCACTTTGCTACAGGGCTAGCAAGCAACGCTTCCAGGTTAGCACCAGGTTCATATCGCACATGGTTCATGCCAGGGAGATGGATGGCTAGCCGCTCTACTGGAGGTATCCTAAAGTGAATGTCAAACTCAAAAGCACGCCATAGGGCTTCGCACGAAGAAAGAAATCTAGCATCAACGTATTCCTGAATCTCATTTTTTGGAGCCAACTGAGGGGCAGGAGATGCATTGGATGTCTTTGCAGTAACTTCAAAATATATTTTCGCTCGATCACTTCCTTTTGTAACATATTTAAACAGGTATTTAATCATGTTTGATTTGTTACACCACTCGACATTGATATGCGCATTGTATTTCTTTAGCAAGCGCATATTGTACGGAACAACATGCCTGTTATCTAATGTGACGCCATTTTTACATACATGTCTTCCATCATCCCTCCATCTGTAAATAGTGAACCCAAAGTCATCCATGATAGTCTCGTCCTGATACGACTTAGGAAATTTTTTCGAGCATCTATTATCCTTCATACATGGACATTTCTTGTTGTAATCACCACATGGGCCATGTATCATGAACTCGTCATCTAAAGCGTAGCCAAGTGGGTCACTGTTGATGTCAGGAATCTCTGCGCAAATAAAGCTATCGACAGCAGCAGCATTGAACTCAGAATTATTACCAGCCAGCCACACAAGGCAATGTATGTGCGGCAGGCCACGGTTCTGGAACTCAACAGTGTATAGAACTGCACATGGAAGGCCTAGTGTAAGACTCGTTAACAGTAAATTAAAAAGCCAGTACTATCGGCAACATATACTATGACTTACGTGCAAGGACAGGACCAAACGGTGTGCCCTCCTTAATATCAGCTATGAATTCGTCGACTTTCATATGGAAAACGCGCACTACCAAGTCAGAACGATCGCATGGTTGCTGCCCAGGCTCAAACCGTAGTGCATCCGTCATTTCTTTCCATTTAGTGTTACACGTGAAAGTCAAAAAAAGGTCAGGAGGACCATAGACTCTGCATATGGCCATCGCATCTTGGTAATTCATTACATGGTACCTCCTGCCGCCAGTAAAACTGGCTGGCACAATTACCCTACCACCAACTGAGTCAGCATTTACAAGGCCCTTATCAATGGCATCGGCTATTCCCTGAACCGTCTCAAATCATAGTTCTTTTTGGTGGTCTGCTATGAACTTTAGTCTCGACCCTTCAATCGTTGAATACGCATCGACGTCTATTTGGTCACTTAACCTGCCATAGCAAGTGAACGGATTCGCCCCATGTAATCTATAGTGCATGTGATATCTAACAAATTCAAGCATCGTGACATATTTACGGCCTGTCCCGTCACTATCTTCAACATCCGAATATTTAATGCCAAGATGGTAGCCATGCTCCCCATAAGGAAATAGTAATGGGTACTGCAAAGCCATATAAGATGGGTGCAAGCAAGAAACACGTCTTAGTCCGCACTCTTTGTCCTGCACAAGGACATCATAAGTGTACTCATCGGCTGAGTAGTCACCGACAATTATAGCAGCAATCTCACCGCTTGAGGGTAAACTGTACTGAACATCGTGCCTTGTATTGCAGCCTAATAATCGTAGTGTTATTCTTTGATCATCCCCTTGTTCTAGACGCTCTCTAGCGAAGCGAAATGCCTTAACAAGCTGATTGTGTTCATTCAACATGCTTAACAAAGATACTGCTACCGCTGGATCAGGCTGATCAGGAGCGTTATCGTCACCCTCAAACATATTAAGTCTATTTTGTGTCTCGTTTTCGGTGTCGTATATGTAAAGCTGTGCAAATTTGGGTCATGTACCATGGTGCGGCAGCAAGGTACCAATACGATGGTGGACTACCCCATTAATCTTGAATACGTAAGGCGCAGTGCCACTGTTTACTGTCCTGTCGATAGCAGCACCTAAAGAGGTGAATGCAAACAGAGAATTATAAGATCGAATCTGCCTTAGAAACCTCTTGGAACGTGCATCACCATCAAAACGCAGTAGGTCAGCTAATGGGGAAGGTGGTTTCGTGTAGGGTTTCAAATTAATTTTGTCTCCTCTACAACAAAGGTTGTACACTACTTTTCTCTTGGTGACAACAGAAGCGCTCTTGACACGCTCCTGGAACCAAAAGACAGCACCACAGTACGGGCACTCGTGTGATGGTCCGCCATAGTACGATCGGTCCGGGTAAGTATCTATAGTGCCACAACAAGAAAACGTAGTGTTACGTAACCCACAGAAGACCATCCAACCCACATGAAGTTACAAAAAACGGAACGCACACACCTTTCAGCGCCTCGACGTACGCCCTATCAAGAGGAGTCGTGACACCTACTGGATCATTACAAGAAGCATGCAAAAAAAAGCAAAGGAAGGGCAGAACGTCATATTATAACCACAGTGAAAGGTGAGGAAAAAACTAAAGGCTGTAGGTAATTACCATCGGAAATGCATGGCGAACAGCCGTATGGCCTCTTACTGCGTATCCTAGCGAGCCAACGCCGCCTGTTGGAGGTAGCAACCTCAGGAGAAAAGTCCATTAAGGACCTATTCCCTGATCGGTGTGAAGTTGGTCTAATTAACAAACAACGTGCGCCTTTTTTTCTCCCATAGCAAGACGCGATTGTCTAACGTATACTCACTTGTTACTTCTGGAGCATTTGGCGACTGGCTAGACGTCCCTAGCTGTTCAGACGGTCCTAGTTGACCAGCCATGCACAAGTGCTCATCACTAGTTGCAAAGAAAGGGCGCCTAATGGAACCTAACATTTTCCCATAGTCTCCATAAATATCACAAATGTGCTAAAGACAATGTAGCCGTTCTACATTGAGTAGACTATACACGGCAACATTATAGACCTTGGGAAAGTGAAAGGCGCCTTCTTTTCCTTTTTTCACGACATCGCGCAACAATTTCACATGGAGAACCAGCCATCAAAACCCAGACTGCACAACGGCAACAAATCACAACCAATAACAAGAATAGATCAGCACATGAACAAATCGCGTAACCAAACACCACGGAGTCACAATTAACAACATCCATGCACCAGGACAGGCCCCAGAAGTGTAGAATAAAAAGGGTGAGGATATCTATAACTACAATAACAGGCAAGCGAAGAAGATGCGCCTATACGGCTTAGAAGAAAAGATCCTATAGACTATGGCCACCACCTATAAATGGGGAATTAGACGGTAAGGAAAGAAGAAGCACCTAGAGAGTTTAGCAAAACAGGTAAGTGCACCTAGAGAGGTTAGCAGAACAGGCAAGCACTTAGAGAGAATAAAGAAAAGAAGCCGACGCCACCAGCAACGCTGGCCAGACCAAGCCCTACGGCTTGACAAGCCACCACACCGAGGAATACAGTGTCATAGGCGAAAGCAAAATAATCTCTCTAATAATTTCGCCTACGATCACATACCTGCTTGGTGAATTTCAATGGCCATAGACTTAGTGACTCAACCAAACACCTAGCTCTCGTTGATGGAACAGGACAACAGACAAGAATGATCTATCGAGAGAGAGAGAGAGGGGTAAGAATTGAGGGCCATAGAACCTATCCACTACCCAGGGCCTTTCTGGTCAGACAAAGCAGATTAGAAAACCACATGGAATGTAATTATTTATGAAGCATGTAACCACGCCAATCAGGAAGAACAAACGTACCTTTGCAACCTGTTACCTCTGCACACAACAGAAGGTAGCAACAGCTTCAGCACCCAGACAGCAGCGAATAGTGATGAAGGAGGCCTTTCCGCAGCTGTAAATGACCTGAACGATTTTCAGACCCGTTTACAATCAACATAACGACGAAACATAACTCTAACGGACACATCATTTAACAATCTGTTATAAACAACTATTACTACACTACCATCAGATTCCACAGAATTGATTCACCCAAAACGAAATCATCATCCAGGACACAAGCAAACGTATTACCTTCGACTCAGCAGAGGCGCAGTCAGGAAACCAGGGATCACTATGCTGAGCTCAACGTAACCTGTTCTTAAACCTGGAACACCAAATCAAAGCATCCGGGTTAGTTAAATACAAAGCATTATTTCTCAAGTCTAAAACCATAAATTTCTTCTTACGGTTGCCGTGGCCAAGGGGTCCTGAATATGTACTATGAGCCTTTAGTCTCTACCATTAGTCCACCTTTTACCATCGGCAAAAGCAAAGTCCAGCTTATATCACCAACAAATAACCTGCAGTTCCCATCAGCGTTTAGGCATGAGTACAAAAAAATCACAAGGGAATAATAGTTTTTCCCAAGAAGAACACCGAAGACAAGGAAAAAAATCAGCAAAAAGTTAAATATAGAAAGCATAAAAAAAATCAGAAATTTAGAAAGCGATTCTTGAAACCACGAGGTAAGTAGTATGCATTGCAAAAACAACAAAACCCAAAACACGAAAAGGCGTTTGCCTGCTACCACCACCCAACCAAGACAGAGCACCCCATAAACAAGAAATCGAGGGCAACCTAAAAAAATACCAAACCGCATGGACACAAGCACAGGACTTAGAGACGGAGAAGCCCCAGCAAGGCCAACGGGCGCCCCCTCACTGTGTGTGGGGCCAAACAACAGCGGGACCACCGGCCAGAGACGGGGGTAAAAAGCTCCCGCGTGACCGCTACGCCCGAGCGGCGCCTCGCCTCCTCGCCTGCTCCACGTGCGGTCCCGCACGAAGGCCGCGTACGTTCACTCGCAGCGTGCCTTCTCACTGCGTGTGGGCTCAAACAACAGCGGGGCAACCGGCCAGGTTTCCCCAAGAAAAACACCGAAGGCAAGAAAAAATCAGGAAAAGGCTAAATACAGAGAACATAAAAAATATCAGAAATTTAGGAACAGAATGCTAAAACCACAAAGTTAGCAGTGCGTATCGCAAGAACAACAAAACCCAAAATACGAAAAGGCTCTTGCCTGCCGCCACCACCCAAACAAGACAGAGGACCGTATAAGGAAAAACGAAGTCAACCTAAAAGAACTACCAAACCGCATGGTCACAAGCACAGGACTTAGAGACGGAGAAGGCCCGGCAAGGTAAACAATTCACCTAGGCCATCATGGACGCAAAACTAAGGTAAAACAACAGGTCTCGCAAAGATCTGGAAAAGGGAGGGGGGGGGGGAAAGAGTCTACTTATCTGCTCATCCGGTCGGAAGAGAGAGAGCGATGGCTGCGTGCGCTCTGCACGACGGGACGCAAGGGCGTCTGTGCACCGTTCCGACGGGACAGAGCGGCCATAGGTAGGGAAGAGCGGCCGCACACTCCCGTACGGCGAGAGAGTAGCGCCGCCTGTGCACTGTTCCGACGGGACAGAGCGGCCATAAGTAGGGAAGAGCGGCCATAAACGCCCGTACGGCGAGAGAGCAGCGTCGCCTGCGCACTGTTCCGACGGGACAGAGCGGCCATAGGTAGGGAAGAGCGGCCGCTCACGCTCGTATGACGAGGGAGTAGCGCCGCTGGCACTGTTCCGATACGACGGATGAGCCTCGAGGAAGCTGAATCTCCTATCGGTGCAGAGGAGGCACGGGTTACCTATGCATCTACCAGCTCCGTCCGCTCCGAGGGTGATACAGCCCGCCCCCTCAAAACCACTCACTGCGTGTGGGTTCATACAAAAGCGGGGCCACCGGCCGGAGTTTGGGTGGAATGGTCTCGCGTAGACCGCTACACCCCAGCGGCGCCTCGGATGTTCCGCGAGCACTCCCTCTCCCCAGATGAACCACCCCCCAGCCAAAGTTGCGGTGTAGTGCTTGCCACGCGTCGCCGCGCGAAGCCCTCTCGCCTGCTCTCGCACTCCCTCTCCCCAGACGGCCACGCGCGCTCTCTCGCTGTTTGTGGGTCCAAACAACAGAGGGACAACCGGCCAGAGACAGGGGTAAAAAACTCTCGCGTGACTGCTACGCCCGACCGACGCCTCGGCTCCTCGCCTCTCCACGCGCGGTCGCACATGAAGGACGCGTACGCCCCCTCTCAGCGCGTGCTTTCGCTGCGTGTGGACTCAAACAACAATGGGACCACCGGGCAGCGGCAGTGGGTAAAACGGTTCGCGTGAACGCTACGCCCGAGCGGCGCCCTGCTTCCTCCACGCGCGCTTCCGCGCAAAGGCCGCACACGCTCCCCTCCGCGCGCCCACTCAGTACGTGTGGGCCCAAAACAACAGCGGGACCACCGGCCAGCGAAGGGTGTGAAAACCTCTCGCGTGCACCGCTCCACCCGAGAGGCGCCTCGGATGCCCCGCGGGCGCTCCCTCCCCCAGATGACACCCGCACCAGTCAAACCGACCTTTCCTCTGTGCGAGCGGACCTGCGTTCTATCGCTGTGTGTGGGCCCAAACAACTGCGGGACCACCGGCCAGGGACATGGGGTAAAAAGCTCTCGCGCGAATGGCACTCCCGACCGGCGCCTCGGCGCGCTCCCACACAAAGCACGCCTACGCTCACTCTCAGCGCGCGCTCTCACTGCGTGTGGGCTCAAAAAACAGCGGGACCACCGGCCAGAGACAGGGGCTAAAGGGGGGCCGAACGATGCCTCGCCTCACGCGACGCGCGCGGTCACGACCGTTGAGCGCGAGAGGCGCCTCAGACGCCCGCGCCTCGTCCTGCTCCGTGCGCGGCACGCCTCGTCCTGCTCCACGCGTTCTATCGCTGTGTGTGGGACCAAACAACTGCGGGACCACCAGCCAGAGACGGGGTAAAAAACTCTCGCGTGAACGGCACTCCCGACCGGCGCCTCGGCGCGCTCCCACACGAAGCACGCCTACGCTCCCTCTCAGCGCGCGCTCTCACTGCGTGTGGGCTAAAAAAACAGCGGGACCACCGGCCAGAGACGGGGGCTAAACGCGGGCCGAACGACGCGCGAAACGCTCTCGCGCGAAACTGTCGCTGCGTGTGGGCTCGCGCGAAGCTGTCGCTGCGTGTGGGCTCAGACGGCAGCGGGACCACCGCCTAGAGATCGCGCGTCGCGCGCGCCCCCGCTCGTTGCCGCGCTCGCCACGCGTCGACACGCGAAGGCCTCGCGGGCGCGCGAAACGCTCTCGCGCGAGCAGATCGGGGGAGGTTTTAATAACTCCGATTCAGGGCTTGATCATCTATATATAAAATATGGAGGGATTCTAAGTATAGCTTTCATGTATTGTTACATGTGCTTGTTTTTAATTTCTTATCATAGCTAGTTAACATAATTTCTATTTTTAAAACAAAGTATTGCACTAAAATCTATAACTACCAAACACATCATAGTTTTTCAAAAAATAGTAAAATGTTGTGGTATTCATATACTATAGTATTTCGTGCCTGATATCTTAAAAACCATAGTTTTCAGATGCTTTAGTTTTCAAATACTATTACATCTAGTCTTTACTGCAGAATTTTCAGGTTCTAAAGCTCGTGAGTGAAAGACTTGAAGAGGACCTTGTTACCTGAAACTAAAGGCATGTGTTAGACCATGTGAATGGTCGTGAGTTTAGTGATGATGAATAATTGACATTTGGTTTACTTTGGAATTTATATTTGTGAAAGTTGTGGTCGATCGCAGTTGAAGGTTTCGAGTCCAAGTGGTTTTAGTCTGCTTCGAGTTGTTGGACTAGTCCGATCGGGTCTGAGTGCCATCGAACGGCTGTTGAGTAGTAATGGAGCATCGGACTATGCTCGAGTGGAATTAGAGTATCGGATAGTGTCCGAGTAGGATCAGATGATCAAATGGCTTTGTGCTGCGTGGTCCGAACGACTTATCCGATCAGCATACTTCGACCATGTTCGACTACGACCATGTCCAGCTTCGACTACGGCCTTTTCGATCACACCAAGTAATCGGTATGCTTCGATCTTGACTAGTGAATTGGTCATAGCTACAATACCTTTTCATGGTTGTAGCTACAGTTCCTTATCTATGGTTGTAGCCATAGTAACCGGTCGATAGTTGTCGACTTTACTGGTCGTACTCAATAATCCTAGATTTTACTAGTCCATAGTCATACACTTTACTGGTCAGTGGTGTTAGACTTTATGATCGGTAGTCGTAGACTTTGTGGTCAGAAGTCGAAGACTTTGTGCTCGATTGATGGTGCAACAATTGGTTGGAGATTGGTAGTCGTGGACTTAACGATATGGTACTTTAGCGACAACGATCAGTACTCGGTGGCTTTGTGGTTGGTAGTGATGCAGATGTTTTCCTGAGTGTTTTGAGCAGAGCGATGGTATAGTACTTGTTGTTTTTCAAATACTCATTGAGCTAATGGTCATAATGTGTGGTCTAAGGTTGGTTACTGGATAGCGATAGGATGTATGATTGTGGATGACCTGGTTGATGGTCGTGGAAGGTTTGGTTCTTGTCTATGGATAGACGAAGGTGTGCTTTGAGTGTGTGCTGATGTCAGTCAAGTTGTGAAGAACTTGTGCCATTGGAAAATGTTCTTTGGTCTTTGCATGTGCAGGTGAGCGTGAAGATGATCATGGTCAGTGATAAGGAGAACCAGGACTAGGATGGGGAAATCAAAGGTCCAGGCAGTCGAGGATGTCACGTGGGGTGGTCGGGCTCATGCTGGAACACATGGAGATCAAAAGGTGATGATTCGTGAAGAAGCTCGGGCGGTGCGGTCCAGGAGGCTTTGACATGGAGGTTGATGATGATGTGATGAAGATATAGGGGTGTATTCCTGGAGGCTTCGTCACGTGGTGAGATTGGAAACGTTATGAAAGGACTCCATAACGGGAAGGATTAAAGGTTGGTTAAAACCCGTGTTGGGAAGGGCTTCGGGTCCCTTGATTTTTGGAAGAGATAGAGTTTGGTGTTCGTGTTTGAGGCGGACACGATTTGGATATTAGCTTGTAAAAGTAAGGGAGGCTAAGGGCTAATGTGTGAATTTTGAGAGAGTTCTAGTGTGGTTCTAAGAGGGCTTTCGTCAAGAAGGTTTTTAGGGGTTCTTGTGAGGGCACTTTGTAAATCCACAAAATTCTAGCAATCAAGTCAGTCTTGAATTCATCTAGTTCTTGATTTACGTAAAGTACGTTGGTGATTGTTGGTGGTTTGGATCATACGACGACGAGCGAAGCGATCAGGTGAAGCCACTACTACAAAAAGGGTCATCATAGATGGTTCAGAACTGTCATCACATACGGTTTTCTGAACCGCCTGTATTTATGTGTCAGTGATAATTAAAGGTTATCACAGACGGTTTGTGAGCCCTCTGTGATAAAGACAACACAGACGGTTTGTAACTAGAACTGTCTGTGTTAAAGACAACATAGACGGTTTGTAACTAGAATTGTCTGTGAAGAAAACTATTATAGATGGTTCGAACCAAAAACTGTCTGTGATACTCGCACATCACAAACGGTTCTAGTTACCAACCTTCTGTGATTAGCGAGTATCACAGACGGTTGGTATATAGAATCGTCTATGATAGTCATTCATAGGCTACCACAAACCGTCTGTGATAGTTCGCTCTATAATTAAATTTTTTTTTTCTGTTTTTTGGCTAGTCTCAAAAAATAATGTTACCTATGTCCTTTGAAAACAAGCAAATATAGTGGTAAATTAGCACAACAACATATTCCATTTCCATTAAGATTAGAATCCACTATTACAGCATAATAAGATAATGAGCCCAACTTTTTAACACGGCAAGAATATATAAGAAACAGAGATCCTAGCAGATAGTAGAAGCTGGATGCATCGGATGGAGGCCGGATATCATCGACAATGGAGAGGCGGTGGTGGCGCCACCTTTGTGGCACAACGGTGAGACTGCGTAAGACATTTATGATACTTATAACAAGAGTGTGTTATGCAGTCGACTGTTGTGTCACAATGGAGGCGCTAGCTGACGGCAATAGTAGGCGAGGTCGTGGAACAAGTTGGATGCATCGGATGGCGACCAGATATCACCGACAATGGAGAGGCAGCGGTAGCGCCACCTTTGTGGCATGACGGTGAGACTGCGTAAGACACTCTTACGATACTTATGACAAGAGTGTGTTATACAATCGACCGTGGTGTCACAACAGAGGCGCTAGCTCATGGTGGTAGTCGGCGTCATCGAGGGGGATGCAGGAAGCTATATAGTGGATGGACTCACCCGTGACTGCTAGTGGAAAGGTAGATGGGGGTAATTAATAAGGGCCGAGTGGTGGGAGGAACCGGTGCCTGCCATTTGATGTGGAAAGAATGGACGGGTGAGATCAAAATCCTGGTTGACATGCCACGGATCAGTGACGTGTCATTATCAGAGACGGTTTTTTATACGAACCGTCTATGATAACACATATCAGAGGCAGTTTGTTATACGAACCGTCTGTGATAACTCACATATCAGAGACGGTTTGTTATACGAACTGTCTGTGATAACTCACATATCAGAGACGGTTTGTTATACGAACCGTCTGTGATAACTCACATATCAGAGATAATTTGTTATATGCACCGTCTGTGATATGGTATACGAACCGTCCATGATATTAATATCAGAGACGGTTTGGTATATGAACCATCTGTGATAACGCTTAAATATACGCGCTCTAATCCAGCTCTTCTAGACCGTTCTCTCATCTTCTTCACCAGATTTCTCAATAATGGCATCTAATATTCTTTTGATCTCCTTTCTCTCATCTATCCATTATGAGTTGTTCGACCGCAACCTTACACAGGCGGCCAACAATTTACATCTGGAGCAGCTCCACCACTCTCGCCCGGCTCTCCTTCCTTGACTCGCTTCCATCCGTCAGCTGGACCTCATCATCCGCCGTCGATGGAGGTGTCTCGTTGCCGCTCAACAAAGGGAAACCGCCCTTAGCCTCGTTCTTCTCTGCAATGTGCACAAAGCGGAAGAATCTCTTGCGACAGTGGAGAGACACATGGATAACATTGCCGATCAAGCAGAAGCGACGATAACATTGCTGATCAAGCAGAAGCGGCCGATTCTGAGGAAGCTTATCATGGCATCCTCTATGAGATTATGAACCATGCTAATGATTTGCCCAGGCTAGAGGAGGAAGTGCACAGGGCAAGAGCAATCTTCACGACATTCGAGAACTCAACGGCTAATCCTCCAACTCCAAAAGTCGAAGAAGAAGCATATGAAGCCCAAAAGACTAAAATCTAGGAATATCTTTTTTTGGGACTTTTGTAATAAATTTGCCTTGAATTTCTCTCATCTCAGTAGCTTCTGTAGTTCATATGACAAACAACAAAACACTGACGGTTGTAAATAAAAACCGTCTGTGATAGTTTTAGAGACGGTTCTAGTTAAAAACCATATGTGATAATTCGTATGTCACAGATGGATTTTAAACCTAACCATCTGTGATAGTTTCATAGACGGTTCTAGTTAAAAGCCGCCTGTGATAATTCGTATATCACATACAACTTTTAAACCTAACCGTCTGTGATAGTTTCAAAGATGGTTTTAGCCTTGAGCCGTCTGTAATAATCAAAGCACGAATGGCTCAACATGAACGTCTGTGATAAGATGTCCAGTATAGCTTGTTTTGTAGTAGTGAGCAGTCGAACAGATCAATCGATTGAGCGAAGAGGTCAAATAGTTCGGTTGATCAAGTGATCGTACACTGGGCATCTAATTGGGCGATTGGTTTCTAATAGTCGAAAACATCATTAATCATCTGAAAACTTTGAAAAGGTGGCAACAATCATTTACCCCTCCGATTGTAGTAATCGATCCTACAAGTGGTATCAAAGCAAGGTAGCAATGGAAGCAGAGAGGTATGTGAATCGTCCCCCATGCTAGATGGTGCTCATTTTGCTTTTTGGAAGTGTTGTATGCAAGCCTGCATTGAGGTGAATGGTAGTGATGTCTGGAAAAAGGTTTCTTAACCTTATGTTGTTCTTGCTGATGTTACGACTGAAAATAAGACTGATGTTGATTTGAATGCTCGTGCTCATAACTTGCTCTTTCAACTAAGATTAAGAAAGTGCGTAAGTGTCTTTATCTAAAAGAGTACTGAGATTTTGCGATGAAACTTGAAGAATCTATTGATGATATTTTTTTCTCGTTTTGAGAAGATTTTGAGTAATCTATTGATGGTCTTTATGCTTAGAGTGGTTGTTGGTCGTGACAACTATTAATCAAACAATTGATCTAGATACTCTAACTTTGGATGATCTGTACTCTAGATTCAAAACTCATGAGATGGAATCTTTGCCATCTAAGACCGATAAATCTTCATCTTTATCACTTGTGACTAACTTCGCATAAGCTGCTTCGAGTACATTGTCGTGTGTTTTCTTGTCCGCTTTGTCATCTTTTTTAGAAGATCAGTTCGAGTAGCTCCATGAAGAGGGCATAGTCTTAATCTATTCACGATCATACAAGACTCAATAATTTGAGGATGAGGAAGCGAGGGGGTGTTCTAGGTTCGATCAGATGCTTTAAGTGTGACGAGCCAGGCCACATCAAGATGGATTGCCCCAAGCTCGAAGGGAAAGTGGTCAAGGAAGACAGGACTTGTCGTCCTCGACCATTCAAGAGTAACAACAAGTGTGGATCATTCCGTCGGAAGGTTCTAGCAGCTATCAAATGTCTTGATCTATGTGATGAAGACTTTGAGAGCTGCGATTATGATGACCATGAAGACGATAATGCCAAAGGCAAGAAGAAGAGCACCAACGACTTCATGGGCATGTGTTTCATGGTAAACAACAATGACAATGATGACAACTACAATGATCCTGATGAGATAAGACCATTGAAAAAGACGAAAAAGAAATTGAAAGAAAACAATTTTGTTATCGAGAGCTTGAATTCTGAGATTAATAGACTTAGGGCATCTATTCCTAAAGATGATTATTGTGAAGTATGTCAAGTCTTACACTCCTAAGTTAAAAACTGCTAGATCTGTTAATGCAACAAGCCTAGCTCAACTTAGAGATGCAACTGATAGAATTGATCAACTAAGAATGCTACGTGATTCTTGTGATGGAAAACTTAAACTTGCTAATGATGAAATTGAGAAGCTTAAGTCTAACTCATCTAAAGCATGCTCTAAATGTGATCTGCTCCAAGCTAGACTTAACTCTTCTCAAGAATCAATTCAACATATATTTTATCATGAGACTCTCTCTTGCACTAATTGTCCTAAACACTGAAATAGAAGTTTTGACTAGACAACTTAATAATTTTGCTAAAAAGGAGAAATTGCCTCGGTCTAGTGCTTCTAAGGATCTAGCTCATGAATCTGTTAGGTGCTCATCGTGTTGATCTTTGTCTAAAGAAAACGAATACCTTAAGAACACTTTAGAGAGGTTGTCCTTTGGCAAAAAAATTTGAATATGATTCTAGATCAATCAAAAACAAGTGTGAAGAAACATGATCTAGGATTTAACTTTGTTGAGCATGCCAAGAATAATCCTCCTAAGATTGTTAAATTTCTTGAACGTGGAAAGTTTGAAGTAGAATCAGAACTAAGACAAATTATTTTTAAATCTACTGGTATAGCGAAAGATATCTCTACAAAGTGAGTGTTCCGAAGTCCTCAGATATGACTTCTCATCAAGTCAAGTATCAATACACTCATTATGTTAAAGATGGTCATTTGGTTCAATTCTGCTTTAGAAAAGCAAAGAAAGAGAAGAAGGACAGGATGAGGAAGTGTTTTCGACTAGCTGTTTCCTGTGGTCGAATAGGCGAGGCTGGACCAGATGTTTGACCAGTTTTTTCTCGTGGTCAAACTCGTATGATCGAACAAGATTTTTGACCAGTTGCTGCTTGTAGTTGAACTAGTTTTTCAAAAGATTTTTGACCAACGCTTTCTACTCGATCAGTCCAATCGAGAGGTACACCAGCTTTACGTAAGGGGTTAGATCATTTTTGACCAGCTTTTACTGCTTGTTTAGACTGGTCGCCTGTCAAATCCGCTCTGCTGAGGAGGTGAGACCAGTTGGTCAAACCAGCGACTCATCGACTGTCTGGTAAAATTTTGTCAAATGCTAATACTTCACTTAAATTTCTACCAGTGCATACTTTTTCTCTTGTTCGTCGAGTATCTCAGTACTGGATATCTAAATCTTTATTGTCTAATCCCAGTACTAAGGTATCGGTGTCTGCTCGTGCTTTGTAGGCTCGTCGCAAGAGGAAGGAGAACATATGGTTCATTGACTCCGGTTGCAATCGCCACATGACTGGAGACTCACGATGGTTCTCCTCCCTCACTCGTGCATCCGGTGATGAGATGATCACTTTTGGGGACAACTCTTAAGGATGAATTCTTGCTAAAGGCACTGTGCGCATTAACGACAAGTTCATCTTGAAAGTTGTTGCTCTCGTCAGTAAGTTGAGCTATAACTTGCTTTTAGTTTCACCGTTGGTAGATGATAATCTTGAGGTGAACTTTAAAAAGTATTCATGTTGTATTATAGATTCAACTTGTGATCATGTATACAAAATCAGTCGAGTTGGATATTTGTTTAAGGGTGACCTTTTGTATTTAGCATCTTCTCATCTTAAGTGTCTTATTTCTTCAGATTCTAAGGATTTATTCTTTTGACATCGTAGATTAGGTCATATTGGCTTTAATCATTTTGGTAGTCTTAGTAATATGAATTTGCTTAGAGGAATTCCTAGTCTTAAGATTGATTAGTCAATGGATTTAAGACGGTCGCATCTTCACATCCTCCACTCACTCTTGTCTTGATTGACTCCCCTAGTCAATTGTTGCATATAGACACAGTAGGTCCTTCTAGGGTTCAATCGGTTGGAGGTAAATAGTGTGTTCTTGTTGTAGTTAATGATTACTCTAGATACCCCTGGGTGTATTTCATGGCTTCTAAGGATGAAGCCTTCGATCACTTTTGAGAGCTAGCTCTTAAACTTGCTAATGAACTTCCAAGATCACTTAGAGCAATTAGAAGTGATAATGGAACTGAATTTAATAACACCTCATTTGCTTCCTTTTGTGCAGAGAAGCATTTAGACCATCAGTTCTCATCAGCTCGAGTGTCGCAATAGAACAGTGTAGTCGAACGCAAGAGTAGAACCTTGGTCGAAATGACTAGACTATGTCAAATGAACTTTGTGCCGTTTGTTGTTGGATAGCTCAGAATGTTGAAAGCCATTAGATAGCTTGTTCAAATGTGGGCTCCTATGCAGGTTCTGAACTGAGAGAGGAGTGTGATGCTTGTGCCCAAATTTGAGCTTAGTGGAAGGGGAAGCTGACCAAGTTGGGGCAACATCCGGTTTCGTAGGAGGTTGTTCAAGGATTTCTTCAATGCGGACCGAGGAGGTGCCTTGTTGAGTAGACCCAACTGTCAAGGAGTCAGAGAGAAAGTTGAACTTCGCACATTTTCTTATAAGTTCTCAATTGAAGGATGATTGGAGATTTGATCCTCAGGGCCCCCAAGTAAGCTGAGCCTTTTGATTAAAGGCTAGGCACAAAGTTCATTTCAGCCTAAGCTCAGAATACTCTATGGTGAACTGATGAGAAAAAAGTGGCTAGCCCTAGGAGACTTGAGGGGATCTAAAGAATGGTGGTTTGGAGCAGCAAGGAAGCTAGCTATAGCATGGACAACAAACTGGAGAAAAGCCTGAGCAGGAGACTGAGAGTCAAAGAGGTTATTGCTATATTAGGTTGCTACAAAATTCTAAAGACCAACAAGAACTATTTCCATACGGGGGCTTGCTGCCATCAGAGGTAGAATTGCCTTCTAAGGTTGCTGAAGTTGTCCTTTACTTGTTGAGAACTTGAGTCCGACAACTCTGCATTAAGGATGAGGTTAGAAGAAACTGATGCAGACTCCTAAGGTTGCATTCCTTGATGAATTGGTAGATAGTTCCATTCTCCTAGAATTTGCTGTTGAGGTTCCCACTGCCCCCATTGGTCATCCTGAGGGGGGTCAAGGACAGCAGGTTCATTGGGGGGATTCTGAACTTCATCTTGAAGAAGGTTGAGGGGGGGGGGGGGTTAGGAAGATCTTCTCCCCTGGCCTAGTGCTCGGAAACTCTGAATTTAGGACAAAGGCTAAAATCGTTTGAGATTCTCCACTCCCTAATTCTGCACTCTTATTTAGTACTAGGTTCTGAGGGACTGCTTCAACCAAGGGATAGAAGACCTTGACAAGAACCCTTCCCTTAATTCTATCCTCCGAATGCCATTCTAAAAGTTTACCAAAAGAGAAAACTGCATGCATAATAGAGTGATGGTTGAGAAGATCCAGCATAAAACCTAAGAGCATAATCCAGCCACCTTTGCAAAGTTAGCCCTCTCCCAGTTGATAGCCTCATTGTACCTATGGAACCTGATCTCATGATAATCATCCAGATAGTGGGGGTTCCTGAAAATTAGCTTGTCGCATTGAATAGCTAAGCTTAATTGGAAAATTCTGACTTCGAGAGGGTGGGGAGAGCACCTTACCACATGTGTTTCGAGAGTTCCCTAGATGTAGTCCCTGATGTCCATTACTGCCTATGCTCTATCTTCTTCTTGCAGGAGCGGGGCCATGGTCACAATGGCGTGGTCTTCATGTTGGGGTTGCGGCGAATCTTGGAGGACCAAGTTTGCCTACGACAGTCAAAATTGGCCTCCATCCTCAATGAAGAGTCCCATCGGGATGAAGCGGCTTGGATTCAGCACTTAGAAGTTGGCCATCGGAGAGGATGGTGGTTTTCAAAGGGAGTTTTGATGGGGAAGTTGTGCGGTGGCTTGGGAACTTAGGAGATTTGGAAGAAGTGGAGACGAAGTGACAGTTGCATGGGAAAAAGCACCCATTACACATGCCAGGCCGGGCAGTTTCTCGCCTCTCCCCTAGGCCAGGCTAGCACTATTGACATGAGAAGCAAGAATCCACCTCTTATGAGCGAGAGATCGGCGAGACAGGCAGAGCAATGCTTTGTGACCATAGTTGTAGCAAGACAAACATCGTATTTGGTAGGAGCAGGAGGAAGCTAAGTGACCCACGTGTAGGAAACAAGAACAGGAGCTAGCTTAGTAATCAACATCCCCCGAAGTAGGCACAGATTGCAAGGGAGAAACCCATTTGAAATTCAAAACTTCCATCCCTAAGAGGCACGATGCTTGAACTCAGAACCAGAGGGCATCACGGAGAATGGCTTGAAGGTAGAGGAAGAGAGAAATTGCATGGGGATGGCACCAATGTTGATAGAAAGATAATTATCCAAGAACTTGACGATCGGTTTGTCGGCAAAAGAGACTCTCTTCTGACCTTTGTGGAAGCCCCCAGACTGGTTCTTCTTGTGTGAGGACACCAGTGTCCATTCATTTCAGTGCTTAAAGAGCCACAACCAATACTCTTTGCAGAAGTTAGCACCTCCATCCCGCCATAAATGAAAATGAACAGTGAAGTGCTTGGTAGTGTAGCTCTGAAAGCCACAAACTAGTGAACCCACTTGTTGGAGTACACCGAGAACTGAAAGCCATAATCATAAGCCCTTTTACCTGAAAACCCAAATCCTCACCCCTAAGACAGCACTAAAGCACCTTGCCAATTGAGACCTCAGATTAACATAAGGTAAAGCAAAAGAAGGTGGCTGACAGCAGGAAACCATCAGTTGAAAGCTAAGAAGGGTGGATAGCAGAACTAAACCTCGAGTAGATGTTATATTTGAAACTTTTTCCAAGGGAGAAATCTCAATCCAAGAAAGATGCCATGAAAGACATAAATCCACACTCAGGGATAGGGAGGAAACATAGGGGAGGAAGGGAACTGGAAGCCTAGCAAGGAGGCAAAGAGAAGGAAGATTAGGAGCCATGAGGGTGCCATGGAAATTGCCAAAGCTATTACCAGAGCTATCTTGAAGGTAAGCCATTGTTGATCTAGTTATTTTTGCATCGATTCCTTGGGTGTTCTAGCTTACTGTAATATGTAAAAATACATCTAAAACTATCTTAGCTATCATTCACTCACAAGCAAGTCATATTCACTATTTTTTTATTTTTCTTCAGTTTTGGAGCAACCATCCTTCAAACGAATAAAGGTATCCTAGAGAAGGTGCATACCAAATTTCAAGTGATTTAAAGCCTTGGCTTGAGGTTTGCTCAATTTATAGTTTTAGCCTAGTTTTGATGCAACATAGTTTTATGAACCAAAGGATCCTAATTCTCTTAAGTTATTTTAAGATTTTTGGTTGAGATAGAATCTGAAGGTCATGATCTAGTCTTGGTTCAAGTTTCAAGTCTTTTGGCCCTATAGACCAAAATATGCATGGATTTTTGGATTGAAACTGTGCTATTTTTACTATTCATCAAGCGAATTCACTGTAGCATAGTGATTTTTTTTGGAATTTTGGGATCTTAATTTTTGTAGCTTCTCATAGCTATTGGAGTGAAGATCGGGAAATACTTGAGAAAAATTTGAGGCACCGTTCACCCCTCTGTTGCCATATTGGTCCTACAAGTGGTATCAAAGACCAGTTAGCTCTTCTCACAAATCTTAATTGGTCTTAGGAGCCATGGCATCAGATAAGTATTCAACCAAGCCACCCATTTTTGATAGAGTTGATTTCTCTTATTGGAAGCCTCGTATGTAATCCTACATCAAGGCTCAAAAGCATGCAATTTGGATCAAAGTCAAGAATTCTTGTGTTGTGCCAGCCAATGATCTGGTTACTCCAGATGAAAGTCAAACAACAAAGCTCATAATTTTTAGATTCAAGGGCTTAGTTGATCTGAGTTTGAGCAAGTTGCTCACTTGAGGTCTGCTCATGAGATCTGAAAGACCCTCACTGACTACCATTAGGGCTCTACTGTAATCAAGGAAGTGAGACAGAATCAATTGAAGAAAGAATACTCAAAGATTGAGCAAAAGCCTAGTGAATACTAGGATGAGTTGTGGAGAAGGTTCAACAAGATTCTTCATGATCTTCGTGTTGTTGGTTTGGCATTTTTTATTTTAAAAATGCACACTAAGTGTTGGGTGCACTTGATGTGAAGCTTTGGGGAATAAAAATCACTTCCATCAATAACAATACTATCATGAGTGAGATTACCATGGTTAAGATCTACTCAAGGTTGAAGACACATGAGATTGACTTTATCTCGTGTCTCCTCAAGATATTGTCGATGGCATTTGTGATGAACCCTTCTCAGAGCAGTTCTTCAAGTTCTTTGGATTTTGGCTCTTCTAAATTTTTATTGTCTGCTTTGCATTTTTGAGCGATGAGTTGCTAGAGAGGCTTCTTGAGGATGACTTAGCCCTCCTGTCCACTAAATTCATGAGAGCATACAACAAGGTGAGGAATAAGAGAAGGTGTAGTCCTATCACTTGCTTTGCGTGTGGTGAGCCGAACCACATTCGGGCCAAGTGCCCAAGCTAAAGGGCAAGCAGGAGAAGAACTTCCAACGTGAAGTCCAAGAAGCCCAACTACCGCAAGTTCATCAACCATGTCCTTGCCACTCTTGAAAACGTCCACATGAGCGATGTGGACTTAGGGATAGTGGACTACGAGGATGACTCCCGCAACAAGAATGAAACCCAGGACTTCACCGGCATGTGTTTCATGGCCAAGGGCAATGAACTGACATCGACACCTCCTTTGACAAGCCTTGTAGTGATCCTAATGAGGTCCCATCGAGTGGGGAAGGAGGATGTTTGGCTTGTTGACTCTGAGTGTTCACAACAGATGATGGAGATCCTCAATGTTTCTCCCTCGATCGTTCATTCGGCAACAAGTTGATCATGTTGGAGATGTTTCTATCGGGACTGCAATAGCAAAGGGCACAATGCGTGTCAATAATAATTTCATGCTTAAGGACATTACTTTGGTAAGTAAGCTGAGGTATAATATGCTATACGTTTTCCAGCTTCTTGATGAGAGTCTAGAAGTGAAATTCAAGAGTGGTGAGTGTAGAGTTCTAGACTCCTCGGGTAAGTTTGTCTTTGGGATCTCTAGGTTTGAGAGGATATTAGGTGCTGATTCTCATGATCTAGTATTGTGGCGTCGTAGGATTGGACATATAGACTTTGATCACTTAACTAGAGTCAGTAGTAAGGATCTTATTAGGGGATTGGATAGGCTAAAGAGTTCTAGAGACCTAGTGTGCACACCCTGTAGGCATGGTAAGATAGTTTCTACTTCTCATTCTTCTCTTACCGTAGTAATGACTGATGGCCTTGGACAACTCTTACACTTAGACGCAGTTGGCCCCTCTAGAGCCAATTTTGCACGAGGAAGTGATATGTACTTGTCATTGTAGATGACTTCTCTAGGTATTTTGGGGTGTATTTTCAGGTTTCTAAGGATGAGGCATTTGGCTACTTTAGAGAGTTAGCGCTTAGACTAGCAATTGACCTCCCAGAAGCCTTAAGAACCATTAGGAGTGATAATTGCACATAATTCAAGAACTCATCTTTGCCACTTTTTGCACTGAGAGGTTTAGAACACCAGTTCTCCTCACCTAGAGTTCTCCAGCAAAACAGGGTTGTAGAGAGAAAGAATAGGACCCTTGTAGAGGTGGTTAGAACCATGCTAGATGAGCATAACACCCTTAGAAGGTTTTGGGCTATGCGATTTCTACTGCTTGCTATGTATCCAATAGGATTTTCTTGAGATTGTACATAGGCAAGACTTGTTTTGAACTTATATTTGGTCATAGGCCTTGTGTCTCTCATTCCAAGATATTTGGTTTTATGTGCTTCATTCTTAAAGATGACAACTTGGATAAATTTGAATCTAGAAGTTATGATGGCATGTTTCTTGGATGTCCTACTCATTTTGTTGCTTTCGTGTTTTTAATTTGAATACTAAGAAAATCAGTGAGACTTGTGAAATCACTTTTGATGAGGATAATCCTAGTACCAGACCCCGACAGTGTAGGTACACGGTGATCAGGAGAGCATCTTCATCAATGATGACCCTAACTAAGAGGATGAGGACCCAATTCCTCCTCTAGCTAGTCCTCGGTTTGTTGGAGACCCTATTTCCACTACTCTAGCTTTAGTAGAGTAGCTTCCTCCCATCCCCACCAGCGCTTTGAGTGGCTCTGCTCCTATCTTCACAACCCATGAGATAGAAGCCAAGTCTACACCAGGACCTGTCTTAATATTCAGCAACAACACGCTCAGGAGCTGTTGATTTGAGATCTCCATGAGCGAGTTACTCGCTCCAGGTTTATCTCTCTAGATTCTCATGCATATTTTGCTTTTGTTGCATCTTTTGAATTCCGAAATGTCACCCATACTTTATCTGATTCCTCTTAGATCAATGCCATGCATGAAAAGCTTGAAAACTTTTAAAGAAACCTAGTTGGATCTTAGTTGAACCTCCTCCTAATCATAATGTAATTGGAACATAATGAGTTTTTTTAAAAATAAGCAAAACGAGGATAGGTTGGTAGTTCGCAACAAGGCTAGGCTCGTAGCTTAAAACTTTTCTCAGGTAGATGGCTTAGACTTTGAAGAGAACCTTTTACCTTTACACCTGTAGCTAGAATAGAAGCCATTGTATATTGCTAGTATTCACGGTGTCTAAGGGCTTTAAGATTTTTTAAATGGATGTCAAGAGTGCTTTTCTAAATGGTTTCATAGAAGAAGAGATCTATGTCAAGCAGCCTTTTGGATTTGAAAATCCTAATTCCCAAATCATATGTGTAAGATCTCCAAAGCCTTGTCTGGATTAAAGTAGGCCTCTTGAGCTTGGTATGATAGGCTTAAGAGTTTTCTATTTAAAAATGATTTCAAAATAGGAATGGTAGATAAAATCTTGTTCACTCTCAGGCATGGTAGTGACTTCTTACTTGTTAGATTTATGTGGATGACATTATATTCGATAGTTTTTCCTCATATTTTGGTGTCCAGATTTTTAGAGTCTATGAGCAGGGAATTCGATATGAGTATTATGGGTGAGCTGACCTTCTTTCTTGGTCTTCAAGTCAAGCACTAAAGGGAGGGACCTTTATTCATCAAAGCAAGTACACAAATGACCTTCTTCGGCGCTTTGACATGGAAAGCAACAAGCCAGTGTCTACTCTAATTGCTACTTCTACTGTACTGGATCCTGATGAGGATGGAGAGCCTGTGGACGAAAAGGAGTATCGCGGCATGATCGATTCCATCCTTTAACTCGTGACTTTGAGGCCATACATATAGTTTGTTGTCTGTCTATGCACTCGCTTTCCAGGCTTCCCCTCATGCTTCACATCATCAAGCAGTGCATCGTATCTTCAGGTACCTTCAATGAACTCTTGACATTGGGCTTTTGTATTTTTTTATCCTTCATTCTCTTTTCACACTTTTTTATACAGATTTTATGGGGTGTAGGATAGATAGGAAGAGTACCTCTGGCACTTGTCACTTTCTAGGCACATCTCTTATCTCTTAGTCATCTAGGAGTAGTCTTTTGTTGTATAGTCCACTGCCGAGGCGAAGTATGTAGCTACTACTAGTAGTTGCTCTCAGGTTCTCTAGATCTTATCTACTCTGTGGGACAATAGATTGGCCTTAGATAGTGTTCCGCTCTTCTGTGATAACACTAGTGCCATAAATATTGCCAAAAACCTAGTGCAACTCTCTAAGACCTAGCACATTGATAGTAGATTACCATTTCCTTAGAGACCATGTAGAGAAATGTGATATTGTGCTTCACTTTGTAGAGTTAGAACCCTAGGTTGCAGACATTTTCACTAAGGCTCTTTATTCTTCACATTTTGCTTCTTTGTAAGGGGAGTTAGGAGTTATTAGTCCTTTTGGCCTATTTTGATAGGGAGTTTGGCTTTTTGTGCATCCATTGCAACATAATGCATATCTAATTTCAGCAACTTGCATTGTATAATAATTACATAGAGATTTAATTATTATCCTTATGTGACATAATATCTTGCTTTACATCCTGCCATGTCTTGTACTAGTTTGCTAGATTAAGCATGTCTTTTCATGTGTGGCTTAACTCTTGCCATGGTAGCTTTCTTAAATGTGAAAAAATTTGAACTAAACATGTCTTATTGGATCTTGTGACTAGTTTTATTCTAGTGATCCTCTTATGATTTATAATATGTCAAATAGACTAAGTTGAATCTAGAATCTAAATTGAGATTTAGATCGAGCTATGCTAGTTTCTTTATTGAAGCATGAGTTTACTTCTCCTAGGTTGTTGCAGCTCGGGTCATGTGTAGCTTACAGACTAGGGAGTAGCTCTTTGTTCTTGACCTAAATAAAGAAAAATGATCCCTTTTTGTGCAAAAAAACTGATCTTAACAATTCTTTCTCATGAGGCGGTTTACCATTGCACTAGGTATAAACTTAGAGGAAGCTTTGAATGACCCATACCACTCTTTTTTCTTGCTTGGGATGCTCATAGTGAGGTTTGAGATGTAGCACATGGCTAAGAAAAGAAAATTGTGAAAAATAGTTGAACCTTAGGAGGCACTTGTGGATAACTCCCAGTCCAGGATTAGATTTGCTAAGATAAAAACTAAAAATTAATTTCAACAAGTGCTAAATATGCTAATTATGCTTAATTCTAAATGCTTGAATAAAATGATTTTATTCTGAACTTGTATCACTCTAAATAGATTTAATTGTAACTTCTTGGTTCTATTTAGTTCGTTGATATGGCCTGACTTATTTTTGGATACCTTTGACTAAACTATGACCTTGAGCAACTTAGCATGCTAAAAATCTATTTAATTTCAGATTCTTGCTTAAATGGTTTAGCTTTGCTATATAATTTTTGCCATGATCTAGATAACTACTTCATATAATATGGCTTGGTGTAATCCTTGTATAATCATTTAGATAATTTTCATGGCTCCTTAAGCTAAAATTGAATAAAACACAACCACTTTATTTCATTCATACTAATAAAGCACAACCATTTTATTTCATTCATACTATATCTTCTTTCATGCATCTTGACGATACCATTGTCAAATAGGGAGAAAGATTGGTAAAAATGCATATCTTGAGTATAATTTAGAGTTTTTGGAGTTTTTATGTTAATTCTTAGTTAGATTTTTAATTTTTTGCTGTGATTCTCTTGATCTCTTCTTACTATGACTAAGATCAAATAGAATAATTGTTATTTCATATGCGACTAGAGTGAGATTTCCCATTTTATTTGATGGATTCGAATCTGTTTGTGAAAAACTTGCCATTTTTAGTAGCTTCACTCCATTTCTGGCTCATATGGCCATTTTTTGTCTTTGCAAAATTTCCTCTCTAAATTCTAAAACCACCTCCTATTTACAATTTTGAGAAATTACCAACGGGTTCATCAGGGGGAGATTGAAGGACCATGTGGGAAGGTTCAGAGTTTTCTTGTGATGAATCATTATTATTTTGGAGGAGTGAAAATTTAGAATTTGCGAATTTGCAGATTTTTCTAGATAGCTTGCAGAGACGACGATCTAGATGGCCAGCATGTGTTGCTTTGGGCGAAATGGATAGTTTTGAAAAAGTTAAGTTATGGGATGATCTGGTTTGACCTAGGTCTATGCATATGTATGGTATGATGCATGTTTAAGCTAATGTGGGTGAAGTTGTGAAGAAATTATGCCTGGAAATAATTTTGTGGTCTTTCGATGTGCAAGGGCTCTTGAAGTCAACCATGGTCAATGATATGGATTAAGGCTATGCTCATAGGGCTAGCACCATGAAGGGTGCTGAGTGAGATGCTTGAGCTTAAGCATGACACAAGGAAGACATGAAATATTGAAGGCAAGTTCGAATGACGGGTTGTACTATATGGCTTGGTCGGTCCACGTGAAGCGTGATTCGATGGAACTAGAACGAAAGAGACTTGACAACATGTGGCAAGCCAGTGGTGCATATATACGTGGTAAGTATGGCGATTGCTTGCAAGGAAAGATGAAGACCAAGTCAAGAAAGGGTGTTTTGGTAAGTTGATCGAAATACCAAAATTATCTTGGATCAAAACCGTGGCGCTTGAGTGGTGCTTACAAAGGCGGTTTAGGTTAAGGAGGAGCTGAGATGATCAGTGGAGCAAAAGGTTAAGGAATTAGCAGATTCGGGTTTATGTGCTTTGGAAAGTATGCATAAGTGTAATGTGTGAGTAAAATATGTGTCGTGTGGGATTAACGTGTTTCTCCCTATTTGTACTAAGTGGATATTATCTATTAGGGTTAGATAGAGCTGGTTGTCTTATCTATTTAATAAATTGAGATGGAGAATTACAAGTTAACTATCCAACCATCCTAGCTTTACTCACGGAAGCCAAATGTTTTGGGGGTCAGGCTTTGAGAAGCATGAATGCAATTGTGTGCTCTCTACCCTCTAAGTGGAGTGGCTATAAAACCTTTATCTTCAAGTAGCAATATACTAACTTTATTCATCTCTCATGGATCTTTTTTGTTTAGTTGATTTGTTTTTGTTTTGATTGGTTTTGATCTTGCCTTTCCATTTCATGCTCTTGTTGGATGCCAAGAGTGAGTGATGGAGATATATCCTGAAAATCAATTCCCATGCATTTAGGCATCCGGTTTGGCAAATTCTTGAAGTTGTCTAGTTTTTGCTTGATTTGGTCTCTCTAAATGATTTCTTGATCCAATTATTTTTGCCTTGATTTCTTATGTGTTCTACCTTTCTATGATATGTGGAAATATATCTAGAGCTATCTTGGCCATCATTCACTTATGAGCAAATCATATCACTTTTTTTTGTTTTTGCCTGATTTTAGTGCAACATTCCTTCAAACGAAAAAATATCATAACTTTGGCAACGATTTTTTTAATTATTGATTATAATAGGTTTCTGACATACTAGAGAAGGTGCATACCAAATTTCAAGTGATTTGGAGTCTTAGTTTGAGAGTTTGCTCAATTTGTGGTTTTGGTCTGGTTTTAATGCGACAGAGCTTCATGAACCAAAATATCCCAATTTTCTTAAGTTATTTTAAGATTTTTGGTTAAGATAGGATCGTAAGGTTATGATCTAAATATCCCAATTCTCTTAAGTTATTTTAAGATTTTTGTTTAAGATAGGATTGTAAGGTTATGATCTAACCCTAGTTTAAGTTTCAAGTTTTTTAGATCTACAGATCAAAAGTTGCATGTATTCTTTAATTCGAAATAGTGATTTGTATTGTTCATCAAGCTGAATTAACCGTAACACATTGAATTTTTGGAATTTTGGGTTCTTAATCTTCATAGTTTCTCAGAGATATTGGATTGAAGAATTGACAAATATTTAGGAAAAAAATTAAAGACACTGTTTACCCGCCTCTGTTAGTATGCCGGTCCTACAATATGTATTGCTCGACACGGATGATTTGCTAAACGCGTAGCTCTTATCTTGGAGTCTCTATTTACAACAAGGATCCCTAAAAGTACAAAACCATAGTGGCATATATTCCAAAATTCATCATATCAAATCTATGTAATTTGTCAAACAATGGAGTGGGGAAAATAAGCTTCCAAAACATTATGAAAAGCATGTGAGGCCATACGGATGCAGGCATACTATAACATAAAGCTATACAAAATAGTCATATTGTTCCAGCTTCCACTTCCTTTATCTAAACTAATTTCCACGCATAACATGTCTCGGTTCCAACAGAATGTTCTTCGGTTCTTCGTTCCTCACAACGAAAAAGGACACCAAGTGCAGAACAATAGAGATTAAACATAGCACACCAGCTCTATATCCTTGCCGAATGCTGATACAACTAAGAAAGGAAATTTTACAAACTAAACTCACTCTCAACCCTCTCATGACCTAATTAAAGATGACTCTTGCACGGCTGTACTTGCTCCATGGCCAACCTCACCGGCCACCCTTTGGCGCTGGCGCCGTCTCTGTCGCAGCGGGAGATGTGCATGGATGCACCCTCCCCGTGGTCCATGATTTGGAAGCCTTCTTCTCTTTCTTCTCCTGTTTAGTCATGTACTTGTTCTTCTCTTCTTCATCCAATTTCTTCACCATCGTCTCCTCTTCACTGATCCTCCTACACCTCTCTTGCCGCACATGAATCTGCGCATAGCTGAACCCCAGGGAAGTCATGTTGATTAGAGGAACTAGAAAGATGCAGGACGCTTCCTCAAGTGTCTTGGATAGAGGTTCGTGTGCATACATCTGTCTATTTATAGTTGGGAGATGGAATTAACCGAGTTCGTGATATTTCTACGGACTCTCTTCTCTGGTGGCAGTCGCTAGGTGTCATGAGTGGCAGATTTTGGAGGCATCAATCAATTGAAGTGTGAGCTGGGGGATGCCTGTGGTCCTGTGGAATACCTGTGGGCGAAGTATAGGGTTTGGGATTTGGGTTCGATGGGTTTAGGACACTTGGCCTTTGGCTTACCTGGAATGGCTGCCTACCTAGTATAGTATGTGAAGACTAGAGTTACCATTTTCTATTTAAAGAGCTATCGTTGGAAAGAAGATGATTCTGTTGCGATTTGCGAATGCAATGGAACCGTGTGTCATTTCTAGGAAAAGAAGCAGCATGGTGTGATTCTGTGGGTAGTACCATTGAACTGCATGAGGTATGGAACCGTGGGGGATATTCTATAGAACCTGTGTTCCAAAATCAGATGGTACTATTCTGAATCCTGATCTAAGCGAACCTTTTCATATGCCATTTGAATACATAGTCGTCATGTATCATGGGAAAAAGAGAGTTGGACTTGGTATGGTTTCATTTCGTTTCAGTTACTAGACATCCATCCACGAATTTTTCTAATCAAAGAACGGTACCCTAATCCTATTTTCCACTATCTAGTACCCCTTTTGCAGTTTTGATGCAGACATGTCATGCCGACATTCGGAGAGAATATTCTCAGTTCCCCAGAGCAGGCAAGAGATAAGCTTTAGCTTCTTGAAATGGTTTAATTATTGAAGAGCTTCGTGGAAGTGGTTTGCCTTTGTGTTGCTTCGGCACAGTGAAGCCGCTGAACTTTTCCAAGTGGGGTTGAAAAGGCAGTGCATGGTGGGCAAAAAACGACCTCCACTAGGGTTTTGGAGGCGATAGGATCAGAATTCAGATGATTGATTCCGCAATTATTTGATGCATTTTGGAGCAGTGATGCCAGGTCAACTTGAACAGTGTACCAGTGTGGTTCTATAATTGTACCAAAATGAATCAGTGAATAAAGAAATCCTGTCACACTGCTGCTGCTGATAATGATAATGATAGTATTATCTGCATGTCTGTTTAGTTGGATGTACAATGATGCGTTGATGATCAGAGAGAACATAACTAAGTTAGCAAAAGTCGGATTCTACTGACCATCTTATAGACTCAAAACTGAGGCCAAAACTTCATTGAACTTGCAACTGTCTTGTATATTTCAATTATTTCGTTAAGAAAGTTCTCCATGTTATGCAGCAGATTTAACAAGAATGCCGGACACACAGAACTAGAAAATTTTTTGCTGATAAGCAAGCACATAGCTATTATATCTTCATTAAGCTTGTTACAAACTGTATCTAGGCAAATAACACTAGATGCAAAAAAATTTGGGTGTATCTGTTATGATGCCAGAACCATAGTTGAGCAACTCGTCACCAAAATGGAGCTACATAACTGATCAGAAATTCAGGATGCTAAAAGGAGCGAAGATAGGTAAAACTGTGGAACTAGCTTTCTTGGTGTTGGTGATCTGTCTTAGCACAGCCTAGTGCTTTGAGCAAGGCCCAGCATGATGCTAAAGCATCTGAAGCATCCGGAAGTGGCGGAAGGGTGAACGTTCAAAGGAGAACGGCGCCCTCCTTATGCTTGACGGTCAAAGGATTCCCGGTAAGCGTGTGTGCCATGGCAGCCTGCTTCTTGTTGAGCCCATCCATTATGCAAGAGAATGCTGCGAATGTTACACAGCTATGGAACATTGCTTTTGCTTGTGGCGCACCTGGTTTATGAGAAAGATCAAAGCATATGAGAAAGATGCATCTTGTACATTCATGGTTCCAGAAAAAAACAGGGTTTGTAAAATAGATCCATAAGATGACAGCCTGAGCTTAAGAGAACCACAAAAGGACAGGGAGTCTGTAAGAAGAAAAGAAGACTGGGAATACCCTTTAATGCTACCTCATGATTCTGCAACGGGGGACTATGACCATCACGTCTATCATACTAGGACCTAAAAGTACGACACAGTTATTCACAAGCCGTATTGGATACGTGTACAGGAGGTATTCGGCTATTCACAATGTGATGAAGCAATTGACAAAAAGGATAAACTTGCACTTGTGGAAGTTATAAAGATCCAAAGGTAGCAACGTAATTTGCCACCAGTACAAAGAATATGAATTAAGGTTGGTTTAGTGCACTGCAGGCACCAGCACCAATGCTGCCTAACCACTTGCAACCCAAAATGAAAAAAGAACGTGACCCAGAACATTTGCAAAATCAAAAAAAGTCTGATGTTGGATAACTTGAAATGTGTTAAATATAGTTAACATCTTAATAATAATTCCTTTACAAAATAGAATTAGAAATTTGGCAACAGCTGCCAGCTTTTGCATTGGGAGCCTTCAGCCACACTGTGGGAGAGAACTAGAACAGATGTTGCCATTTTCCCTGATGTTACACCCCGTCATCTGGGTCATTTATCCTACAGGTGATAATGAAATAATTGTCAGGCACCCAGATTTTACAATCCGGATTCCTCTGTGATTCCACCGCACTATTCCCTGGATCAGTAGATAGTGCTTACAGATTACAGTTCTGATTATCAAAGTGCATATCATGCGGAAGCGTAAATATAATAGTAAACTTACTCATGGGCCGATTAGGCCAAAATCAATAAATGGCAGCAGCGGAATGAAGCACACAGGTGAGACCCTCAAGACATGCCCACAGGCAGCCAACTGGAGGTTCGCGACCTAGCCCTTGACATCTTCATCTTCTCGGCCAACTTGTCCAATCTTGTTGCTGAGACGAGGTGATTTGATTCCTGATTCTGTATTTTGTCGCAAAAGCGAGTGTAACCACTCCAACCCCATGCTCCGCGAGCCAATACACAGAATGCGAATAAAATAGTATGCATGGCTTAACAAAGGAGAGGCTCGGGTTGTTTTATTTGCCGTAAAACGCGTCTAGTAGCATTTCTATTATTATATCGTATTGTCGTTTTTGTGACCTAAAGACTCCTCACCGCAAATGACATCATTGACTTAATCCACCAAAGATTCACGCTCTTTGTTAACTGCTGTCTAAGACTCCCAACAGTGATTGCCATAATTGACTTAATCCACCAAAATTACACACCCTTTATTGAGTGCTCTCTAAACTCCAAACAACATGTGTCATCCTCTATTCAATCCACCGATCATATTCTTTCTGTATTGGTTGCTGTCTAAAACTCCAAACAGCGAATATCATCATTTATTTAATCCACCAATCATGCACTCATTGCTGCCTAAGACTCCAAACAGTGAGGGTCATCCTTTATTTAGATCCACCAATATCTTTTGTATTCTAAAATCCAATCTTGTGGTTGCTAGTCATCAACTCTTCATTTCTAAATTCTAATGACTATTCAACATAATTGCTTTTAAATCCACCGAAATCCTTCGTATCGGGACTTCCTAATAATTCAATCCTTTTGTTATTGATCCAAAACCCTAATTTGTTCTCCCAATAACTAATCTTATTTTCTACTATCTATTTCTAACTAATTCACTAGTATACATCCCCCAAGAATATTAATGATCAAATCTACGACTCACTAGTATACATCCACCAAGAATATCAATGATTAAGTCTATAATCTTATCATTCCTCCAATATTCCTAGAAATTCAATTCATCCATCTAGTATTTGATCCAATCCTGTTAATCCCCTTTACTGCCATCATCTTCCAAGAATTTATATTAGTTATCAGTGTTGTAATCCCGCAATTACCTTTGCATCCCTAATACTCTAAAAATCATTTAAATCATCTATCTAACCTATATACTCATTTAGACTCCACCAAATTACTTCTCCCAGATCCCACACTATCATTTCCTTTTTATAATCGACCTGAGTCCACCAATATCTTTATGTTTTTACCACAAACTTCAATCTCCTTTACTCACGACCCTGTTTATTCCACCCACATTTTATTTTGTAAGAATAGAAATGCCACTATTTGAAATACAATACATAAAATTTCCTGAGACCTAGCAGCTTTGGCACAAAACATAATGTTCAAGGAATATTAACATGATTTTCCATACATATGGCGTCACACCATATGCCTAATAACACCAAAATTTTGCCATACATATGGCATCACACCGTATAACATCTTTCAGCGTTATAGCCGCTTAACTTACCACTGGGACAACACCCAGGACAACTCAAATCAGGGCTTTCCACTGCCCTCCACTTTTCCATCCCACCCTCAAAACATTTTGAAATAGAACTATATCTGGTTAAGTTCCCATGTCCGCCCTTGACCGTGGGCACGGCTACTCGAATAGTTTTGACTCTGCAGAGTTTGCACACTTTACCCACAAGAGACAGTTCACTCGTTGCCCCACACGATTCCTTAGCCGTGCGGTTGAGCAAACCATCACAGTAACCGTTCAAAGTACCTCGCCCCTTCCATCATCTCACCCCTATGAGCTTGGCCCGCTTGTGACAGGTCTCATAAGTTGTGCAGGATGTTCTCCTTCTGAACGCCTAGCAGCTGGCTACCCACACTGCTAGCACGCCACAGCAGAACTTCACCCTCCGCGGATGCCCCATTCAAGCCGTCACACTGACTGCCACTTGCACTACCTCACCTCCTCCACCTATGACGATGACTTTCGGGGTCCGGTAAATCTACTAGGCCAAGTTGTACTTTACAGACTTGTGGTTGTACTTATTTTACACAGGAGGTCATGACAAGATTCGGTCCTTAGGGTTATCTGGGCGGTTCTTCCACAAACCACACTCTCGTGCACACCTGCACCATACCCCCAAACCATCCGCTCAGATAAATAAGCAATTTGAGGTTTTTGGGAATATAAAATAACCATATCCAACATACATCAGTCATTACCACCATGACCGCCCAACCAATTTTTCTCAGGATTAAAAGTGATGCTTGGGCGCTCTCGCGCCCCTGAGTATCTAAACAATACTAAGCATGGCAGATATTTAGGGACTTATTTTCGAAAGGTTAGTATTATAATTTTTGCTAGGGTGACAAAGTTCACACATTCAAATATTCCAAAGGAGGTGCAATATTATTCAAGGTAAACAATAGGCATATAACTAGAATCTTAAATTATCATGTATTTGCATATAAAATAACAGCATGCAATTTGATAATTTAAACAAAAGTAATTTGCAGAAAATATAGGTTCAACATGATCAAAGTATTGACTCGGCTGGCGCGGTTTACCGCGGTCTTGAGCTCACACAAAGTTGTCTCATGCGATGATTCTTTAATTCCTGGTCTTCATCGATCTCGGTCTCGCTTGATCCATATAATCTTCAGGACTCCAGTTTCTAATTACGCGTCAAACGACTGAATCCAAATAAAAGCAAGTAACTCAAAAGATCCAAATAAATCCAAATAGACTCAATTTAGTGTTACTTTGAGTTAATGGATGATTCGAGTGATTTGAGGCAAGGCCGGTGGTAGAATACAATAACTTGATCTTTTTTATCTCTTTTTATTATTTTGGTATTTATCAAGGAAATTCCATGAGTTAGAATGGTCCTTTGAATCGGGGTACAAGTTTAGCTGGGCATTATTTTGTCTACACCTTTGTTATTATTAAGCTTAGCGTTATTTTTAGTCAAGTTTATTTATCAAGTCTTGTCATACGAGTTCATATATTAACATAGCTACTTATTTAACTCTACCATGGAGATTTGTTTAACGATGATATGTTAAATGTTAGGGCATACATTACAACTAAGTGTAATCTTTATTAAGGTTGAATATTTTACAAGGGTCATATTTCTTTACTAATGCTTTGAATTAATATTTAGCCTCCTAGGTGATTGCTCAAACCATATTGGTTATGCATACATGAACTAGTGCAAATATAAATATTAAATAGTCTCATTTCATCCTAGTTAGTTTTTATTAGATTTTCTAAATTATTCTCTAATTTAATTTGAGTATTATAGTCTACAAAAAATTCTCATCGTTGCTAGGGCATAGTGCTAACATTTATGTTTTAACTATGTGATGGCTAGTTCTATCTCCTTTACTAAAATACATGGGTGTATGATTTGCTCTTTTAGAAAGTTTTCATTTGCTAAATCATTATTCTATGAGAGCTTAACCTAAACAAGATTTTACTTAATTTCTTAATATGCCCTTTATAGTTAAGCTTTAAAATAGATGTTCAAAACACATTAGTTACTAACATATAATATTTAATCCATGATTAAATATTTATTAAGCTCATTTATACTCTAAATAAATTTTAGCATCTTATATATATTTATTTCTGAGCTTTCCCTAAATTTCTCTGCACTGGAACGACTACCAAAAATTTGTTTAAAATCTCACTACTAGGCGCTGCGGGACGGGGGATCGAAGCCGGGTCGGGGCGCTGAGCGCTCACTTGGCTAACCATTCGGGCACGGGTATTACCTGACGAATGGAGGCAGGGAATGTAGATGAGCCAAGAGTGCAGTGTCTGGAATAGAGGAAGCTCAGGGGCGGGTACGGCCGGTGGCGTCGCCGGCGAGGGAGAGTAGGGGAGGTGCCGGCGGTGGGTAAAATGGGCCTGTGGCGTTGCGTGGAAGCCGCTGGGGGTGTCGGTGAGCATCGGGAAATGCCGGAGTTAGGCCGGCGACGTGTGACGGCGGCGGCGTGGACAGAGGCTCGGCGCCGGCGAGGTGGGGTGGCGGGGAGCCGTGGCCGGCGGTCGGGGAAGCTCCAGGGCGTTGAGGGGATGCTCCCGGTGGTGGCAGCTCCGGCCGCGAGGCGCTAGAGCGGGCCGGCGGCGAGCACGGGCAGTGGCGGGAGCAAGTCGCCGTGGAGGGAGAAGCTCCGGCGATGGGAAGCTCAGCTGGCGGTTGGAGGGGGTTCGGGGCACCGAGTGGACGCTTCCAGCACGAAGAATTGAATGGAGGTTGGCTGGATGCGGCGGCGCGCCCGGTCGCCGGAGTTCGGGAAGAAGGGGGGTGCGGCGGCGATTTGGGAGGCGCAACCTCAATTCCTCTCTTCGGGAGGTAGGTGAGGTGGGAAGTCCATGGAAGCCCTCAGTGGCTGTTATAATCGTGCGAGGAGGGCCGGCATCGAAATCATGCCCTTGTGATCACATCCGAGAGCGGCGGAGTAGGTGGCGGGCAGGGCAGAGCAATCTCGTAGAAGATTTGGCATCATGCCACTGTGCTGCGCCTGCTGGGTGGCAGGGAGCTCGAGCTACGCGCATGGAGGGACGGCTCGGGCAACGCGGGGAGGAAAAAGAGAGTGGTGGCAGTGCGGGGGGGGGGAGAAAAAGAGAGCGGGGCAGGGTCATAGCGGGGCAGGGTCATGGCGTGGCGGACCAATGGGCGGAGGTGTGCAAGGTGCAGAGCAGAGGGCAGACGTGAGAGAAGAAAGGAGGCGACGTGGCTCAAGGTTGGCCATGAAGCGGAGAAAAAAAGGGAGAGGCGCAGGGGAGAAAAAGAGGAAGGAGGAGCC